>PVKE010040175.1:0-14701 GCA_004027555.1 Craseonycteris thonglongyai
ACTTATACATTGCAGTTGATAAAAAAATTAAATTGCATTTTAAGTTAGTAAAAATCTATCTTGAAAAAGTGTCGGAAAATCGAATTTTTTGGGTACCGCATGTACGGAATGCTGCTATCAAAAATTGGGTCTGGAAATTTATTTTCTTCATGAGCCTATATCTTGAAAACTTAATAAGTGATTTAAAAAATAAAAAATAATTTTGAACATATATTTTACTTATCTACCCATACCTTGCTGGAATGCACCTTATACTGAAACACAGTGTATAAACATAGTACGCATTTCACACCCCTTTTTCCCCCTTAGACTACGCCTATGACAAAAAGTCGATCACGACACACTTTTAAGATAAAAAGTAGATCTTATATACAGAAAAGTTGGCTACCCCTGCACTACAGCAACTGGACACAATGGACATTTACAGGACACTTATTACTAAAATACAGGAATATACATTTTTTTCCAGTGCACATGGAACGTTTACAAGTATAGACCAAAAAATTAGTCTCAGCAAATTTAAAAAGATAGAAATCATATCAAGTGAATTCTTCCATCTCAAAGCTTTGAAATTGGAGATCATCTACAAAAAGAAAGCAGGAAAAACCACATATACATGGAGATTAAACAACATGTTATTAAAAAATGACTGGATCAAAGAAGAGATTTAAAAAATACATAAAAACAAATGACAATGAAAACACAGCATACCAAAATTACTGGGATGCAGCAAAAGAAGTAATAAGAGGAAAATTTATATCACTACTGGCCTTTCTCAAGAAACAAGAAAGATTACAAGTAAACAACTTAATATCACATCTTCAAGAACTAGAAAAAGAAGAAGAAAAAACACCCAAAGCTGACAGAAGGTAGGAAATAATAAAAATTAAAGTAGAACTAAATGAAATAGAGAATAAAAAAACAATAGAAAAAATTAATACAACAAAAAGCTTGTTCTTTGAAAAAATTAATAAAATTGACAAAACCCTGGCTAGACACACCAAGGGAAAAAGAGAAAACACACAAATAATTCAAATAAGAAATGAAAGAGTGGAAATTACAATGGATACCACAGAAATGCAAAGGATCATACAAAAATACTATGAAGGACTATAAGCCACCAAATTTTGCAACCTAAAAGAAATGAACAAGTTTTTAGAAACATGTAGTCTTCCTAGACTGAATCAAGAAGAACTGGGTAACCTAAACAAACCAATCAACAGTAAGGAAATTTAAACAATCATCCAAAACCTTCCCCAAAGCAAGAGTCCAGGACCAGATGGTCTCACTAATGAGTTTTACCAGGCATTCAAGGAGGAACTAACACCTGTCCTTCTCAAACTTTTCCAAAAAATTGAAGAAGAGGCAATACTTCCCAACTCATTTATGAGGCCAAAATTACCCTAATACCAAAGACTGACAAAGACATACAAAAAAAGAAAACTATAGACCAATATCTCTGATGAACACTGATGCAGAAATCTTAAACAAAATACTAGCAAATAGAATACAATAATGCATTAAAAAGATTATACATCACGATCAAGTGGGATTTATCCCAGGGACACAAGGATAGTTCAACATACGCAAATCAATCAATGTGATACAACACATAAACAAAATTAAAGATAAAAACCATATGATTATATCAATTGATGCAACAAAGGCATTTGAAGAAATACAACAATTTGTGACAATATGGACAGACCTTGAAAACATCTTAAGAGAAATAAATCAGAATGAAAGAATCAAGAAACATGACATCACTGATAGGTGGAATATAAAACTGAAAGGAACAAAGAAACAAAGACTCATGGACACAGTCAATAGTTTAGTGGTTACCTGAGGGTGGGGGGTAGGGGTGAGGTGGGTGGGAGAGATGGTGGGGGGACTAGGGAGGGGGAATCAAACACACGGTGATGGAAAGTGAGCTAATTCTGGGTGGTGAGCACAAAATGTGATGTATAGACAATGTAATGTAGAATTGTACACCTGGAAACAATGTAATTGATATCAATTAATGTCACCCCAATAAATTTAACAAAAAAACAAAACAACAATGACAACAAAAAAGTTAGCAATATAAAAAAAATGGTATGATACTTCAGCAAAGGAAAGTTCACTTGCAGTAAATATTAGAATCATAGAAGGATTCAATAAGAAAGTGATATTTGAACCAAACTTTGGTAAGGTTTTATTGAAGGCCATAGAGAAATAGACCATTCCACTGACAGGAAATTCCTATGTGCATTAAGGCACATAGAACACCTGGACTGGGTGACTACAATTTAGAAAAGCTGGATTGGCTGGAATGTAGGACCCAGAGTAAAATAAAATATTATCTCAACTTGAGGCCAAGGTTCGGTCATGAAATTATGTTAATAAGTATCTCATTACAAGGGTAGTGATCTCTTAACAAAAAGTTCATGAGCTATCTCAAGGTTTGCTTCTCTAGAGAAACATAAGAGCTCTCTAGTGTGTATTCCTAGTGTCCATCTGAGTTCTTACAGCATATTTGCTTTCTAGTCCTTTTCCTTTCAACATCACTCCTGTGGTTCATTGAATTTAACCTCATTTCCTCAGACAGCCTCTGAGATCCTTAAGAATGAGGTATTTTCTTTAGTGTCTTCATCAGAACATTTGTTATAAAATATTTTGTAACTTTTCTGTAATAATGAGATTTGAACAAATTAAATACTCTCCTTAACTTCAGTAATTTAAACCTCAGAATTCATTAACATGTACCATTAAAGAGAATATACTTTTACATGATATTTTGTTGTACATTTTTGATCTCTGAATGCTTTATAAGAGGCAGTATCTTGCAGTGGTTCTTTTTATAATTTCATAGAAAAAAATGTTATTTAAATTCCCAGCAGTGGTTGGTTCATTCCCTGATTTTGAAGGTCTGGAAGTTTAGCCAGCCAATTTAATTGATATGCCTTGCTTTTAATCTTTTAAAATTGAGCTTTAATGTTTGCATAATTATACAGCTCTAAAATGCCAATAAGAAAATGTTGACAAATCCTGAAAGAACTGAAGTGGTGAGGGAATCTGAGATCTGAAAGATAACATCTTCTTAGTACAGACAGCCCTACAGAAGTATGCCTGCCTCCTGTGTGAGGCTCCTTTAAAAAATTATTTCCGGCATCATGTTTCCCGTGTTGATTCTCTGCACATTACTGGCAGTTGAAAAAGGTATAGTTGTAATTGTGATAAAATAGATACCAGCATTTTTTTTTCACTAACATTGAACAAACAAACAAACAAAAATTGCTGGTCCTTGTGAGAGAGAGACTAGTGATTTATTGCTAACTGCATTCTTTTTTTAATTTTATATTTTTAAGTCACTAATTTAACTAATTCCTTAAAATATGCTTCTAATGAGGAGATTGAGGTTTTCCTGTTGTTTATATGTATATTCCTCAAAGATACTTCTCCAGGAAAATGATAATGAATAACAGAGGTCTGAACACAGATTACCTTGTATTTATATCCTAGTCCTACTTGTATAATTTTTGAAACATTACCTAGCTTCTATAAGCTTTAATTTAGCTACCTATTATTTATTCCATGCTAGTTGTGAGCATTAAATAAGAGATTATAAATAAAAAAATATATGGTACACTTTTAGGTAGTCATTTTATGTCATTTATTTTATTTAAACAAATGACACTTCATATCCTCGTGTTATTCTTATTTAAGTGGGAATATCAAGTCTTTTCACTATAAAATCAATGTTGAGAAGCTGGAACAACACAGTGGGTTAAGCACTCACTTTGTAGCCCTGGGGTCCAAGGATCGAGTCTTGGCCTTGGCCCATGCAGACCCATATACTAAACTGAGGTGTGCTTCCCATGTGGGAGGCCCCCAGTTTGGTTCTTGCCGGGGCAAGCTTCCCATGTGTGGGAGACCCTTCGGTTTGGTCCCCAGCTCACAGGGGCTTATCTCCCATGCAGGAGGCCCCTGGCTCAGTTTCCACCCTGTGTGGCCCCTCCACACCTGTGTGGAATAAAACCATGTCAAAAACTGATGACGTACAGCTACGGAGACTGCCTTGGGCTCTCCCCCTTCTCTCTGTCTCTCCCTGTAAAAATAAAAATAAAATAAATTTTTAAAAATATAAAAAAATAAAATTAGTGAACTTTTTAAAGGCCAGAATTTATTATATGATATTACACAGATAGCACACAACTAATATAAACTCCAGCTGAAGTTTTACAGCAATCTTGGGAATCTGAAAAACTCTAATTTTGATTCCTGTTATGTAATTACTATCTTCCTGCTCAAATAGATCAAAAAGACACATAAAGTATTTAGAGCTCTATACAGTTATTCTTTTATTCTATTTGTCTACATTTTCAACTGTACCACAGGGTTAAGTTGCTTTTGCTTTAAAATATGTGTTAGTGTCCTATAGAACGAGTACTTCAAATTTTATTTTCTTCAAAATTGTTTGGTTAAGCTTTTTAAAAAGTGTTTGAATTTTAAATTACAGACAGTAAAATACGAAGAACTTAAGTGTAAAATTTGATGAGTTTACTAATGTTTATGGCCATGTACGCTACCACAGAAACAATATATGAACCACTTCCATCATCTCTGAAAATTCTCATGTCTTTATCTGGTAAATTTTCCAGCAGTGAGATAATTAGCATTGTTGATGTCTATTGCTGTTTTGAGATTCCTGTACATGGAATATTTCTACATGGACTCTTTCATGTGTGGCTTCTATTACACATGATACATACGAGTTTGATTCATGTTTTTACATGCATCAGTTGTTGGAAAAGTTTATATCCCAGTATCACCCCATTGTATCCCCTAAAATTTGTTCATTCGTTCTTCTTGCTGGACATTTGAGTGGTTTTCTATTGGGGGGGGGCATTATGAATTAAGATGCTATGAACATTCTAATAGGAATATTTTGTAAGTATATGTTTAGTTTTTATTTTGGGGAACATTCAGGAATAGAGGGGAGACAGAGGCACGTTTAAGTTTATAAGAAACTTCCAAGTAGTTTTAAATGTCATCATGCAAGTCACATACCCAGCAGCAAATTACGAGAGACCCAGTTTTGTTCTCATTTATACCAATATTAGTTATGTACTTTTTAAAATTTAGCTGTTCTAGAACATATAATTTGGCATTTCATTGTAATTTTAATTTACATTTTATTGCTATATTTAAATAAATGTTATGTACCTTTTGACCACTTAAATATTTTATTTTGTGAAATGACTTTTATGCCTTATGTTAATGTTTTTAAAGATTTATTTTTATTGTTGTTGGTTTTTTTTGACAGAGAGAGACAGAGAAAAGGGGGAGAGCACAGAGCAGTCTCCATAGTTGACAGCATTAGTTTTCCATATAATTTCACTCCACAGGTGGGTGCGGGGCTGTGCAGGGCAGGAACTGGGCCAGGAGCCTCCCGCATAGGCCCCGGCAAGAATTGAACTGGGGGCACATCCCAGTTCAGCATATGGGTCTGCCAGGGCCGGGGCCAGAATTCGATCCTCGGTCCCTGGGGCTTCAAAGCGAGTGCTTAACCCGCTAAGCCATCCAAGCTTTCACCTATGTAATTTTTTTACCAACTAATGTCACCCCAATAAATTTAACAATTAAAAAAAAGAAAATATATGAATTTTTTAAATGTACATTTCCCACCAATGTATCAGTCCATACTACGCTATATATTCCACAGTAGTCTTTTCCAAATCAGTTGCCCAATGCTTGAATTTTACCTTCACTTGTTCAAGACTTTCCAAACTTCATTTGTTAAGATTCTCTTAAATCTTTCCTAGAGTTCACAATGGATGTCTCAAGAGCTATTACCATCATATAGTCAGTCATATACATCCCCCAGTGCCATATTCGTTCATTTTCACAAATATTCACACTGCTCAACTTCCATTGGCCATGTAGTTTCTTATGGAAACATAGTTGCCAACACTGCTGTTTCCCAATATGTTTATACTCAAGTCAGTGTTATTCTTAATTTGGGAGGTCAAAAGAAAGCCATATTATAGAACGAAATGTGTGGCAAAACAAATCACTCCTTTTCTAATTCTATGCCTGGTTTTGCATTCTTAACCAAATTCAAAGTACTCCAAAAAAAAAACAATTTTACAAAGTTCTAGTTCTCACCTCTCAGTATTAAATCCAATTCAAAGGGTAAAGATTGTCTATCATTCCCTCCATGGCCTTCATCTCTTTTCCTGGATGCTACTTTCCAAAAAATCTCTTAATGAAAAACAAAATTATGGGGAAGCCGGGATGGCTCAGTGGGTTAAGCGCTCACTTTGCAGCGCCAGGGACCGAGGATCGAATCCCGGCCCCAGCCCGTGCGGAACCATATGCTGAACTGGGAGCTGTCCCAGTTCAGTTCTCTCTCTGTCTCTGTATCTCTCTCTCTCTCTCTGTCAAAATAAATACATAAATAAAAATATATTAAAAACAAAACAAAACAAAACAAAATTATTTTCTTAAATATATGACCTAACTCTCATCATGTATTAGTTTTCAAAAAGGTAATGAGCTATGGTATATGTGTATATTTGGGCAAATGAGATCTTCTCCACATTGAAAACATCATAGCAATTTTTTTGTCAGTGATTCAAAAGTGCCCTATTATAATACATATTTAAATGTTATCTAAAGGGATACTAAGCAGTTATAGAATGAGTAGTTCATAGTGACAACATTTTAGATCCTAATGTTTAAATAAACAGTCAATAACCTTTGATTCGGTCATTCAGTTTTAGAATTTATGTTAGAGTTCTACTTTAACTCATTCTTTTTTATTTTAAATCTAAAAGAAGCCTATTGATGAGGTCTACACGAAAACAAACAAACCTGATTAACTTGCTATCAGCTAGCTAGTGCATGAGCACAGTGTCTAGGAAAGTTTTTAAATAGAATGCTTGTTTTATTTATCTATTATGGTGAAACTAATCACCTCATAATTTAGGGCTTAAAACAATCTTTTTATAACATACCATGGATTCTGTGGATTTGGAATTTAGAAAGGAGTAGAGGAGGCAATTCAGTCTTGAGAAGACTTATGTAGTTACAATCAGATAGTGGTTGAAGCCGGAAGGCAAGAGGCTGGTGCAACCTGAAGCTGGGTAGGTATCACTTCCTTTACTTCTAGTGCCCTCTTATGGGTCAGTTTGGGCTTCATCACAATATGGCAGGTTCAGATGGCTGACTTCAAGATTGACCACTTCAAGAGTGAATGTTCCAAGGAATGAGATAGAATCTGCTTATCCTTTTCTGACCTATCCTCACAAGTTACACAGGGTCATATCTATTGCATTTTATTGATTACAAGCAGGCCATAAGGTCCCCTATATTCAAACGGAAGGGGCAGAGATCCCATTTCTCAACTCAAGAGCAAGGTTTTTAGAAGAGCATATGGGGCATATGGTATATAAGCTGGTCCTCTGGCCACCATAATTTATGCTGATTCCACATACAAAAGATACTCACCACCTTTCAAACATACAATAGTGAGACAGACATTAGAAAACCTCAATAGATACTTAAATTAAAAAAAAAATTAGGAGGCATAGCAGAAACTGATCCATATCATTTGTATATTCCAAACCTTCTCTCACATATATTGCCAATTCTTGATTAGAGCTCATTCCAACTCCCTACATCATAAGTTTCTTGTGAGATGATTCTCTTAAAAATATTTGAAGCCATATTGTTTAACAGACAGAATCTATAAGGCACAACTTTAAGATTCTTAGAAGGCCACTTCTCTCTGTAAAGTTTTATGTGTCTTTGACTTATATATTTCTGAGTTCTTAACAAAGAATACTATAATACAACCCTGGATTCATTTCTATACTTCAGACACTTTTTTACTTTGAAAACCCTTTTCTATCTGAAAATACTGGTTTTGTCTTATATACATTCTTCATGCTCCACTTAAAAGCAAAGAATTTTATTCTTTAGTTTATCTTGCTCCTCTATCATTGTATAATAGTTATCAGATAACGTAATGCCTTCACATTTTGCATAGAAATATTCTTATCCAGGTCAAAGGTCAGAAAACTATAGCTTTCAGGCTAAGTCCAGCATACTGTGGCCAAATTTGGCCATGCATATTTGTTTTTTGTATTGTATATGATTTATTCTATGCTAGAATGGTAAGTGTGGCAGAGGGTATACCTCACAAAACCTTAAATATTTACTATCTGACCCCTTACAGAAAAAGTTTGCCAATCTTTGACATAGGACATAGAGTTTATTACTTCCATTTCCTATTTTCTATGTTACTACAGGTGGTACTTTTACTACATGTTTTTTGCTTCTATATAGCAAGGGTTCTCTTTCCTCCGACTTCCAATAACATTTTTTTTTTCTAATTTTCCTTTAAGCCTTAATTGACAGCCATTTTTAGGGCTGTCAGTACCCCACTAAGTCTTTTCAAGGTCTTTTCAGCTTCTATTTGCTAATCAATCTCAAAGTCAATGACACATGTTCCTGGAGTTACATTATGAAAAGACCCACTCCTAGTACCACATTTTTCTTCAATTGTCTTTCCTGCATAAAAATAAATAAATGAATAAATGAAAACTTAGTAACTTAAAGCAACAAATATTTCATTATCTCTCACAGCTTCCATGAGTCAGAAATTCAAGAAAGGCTCTGCTGTGTGGTCCTGCCTTTTGGTGGGATCTGTCATGTGGTTATGGTCACGTGAAAGCAGGAGCTAAGCCAGTGGAAATGGCTAAACTATTTGATCCAGCAAACTGTAGGACTAGATTATTCTGGTATTATATGATGAAAACCCCAGTTTAAAAACTCAGATCTGCTAAATTAATGCCATCAAATCTATAATGGTGAGCATCACTGCCTGCTTACCTTGAAATCCCATGTCACAACAAAAGCCATTTAACCAACATTTATTAAGTGATAATAATGCATGCAAATTATTTAATATAGTACCAGCAATATAAAAATCCATTAAATAAATGTTGTGAAGATTATGATTATTAGTATAATGGTTACAGCAGTGACACAATAACAGTAGTAATAGTAAGAGTGGAAATAATATTTCCATGGTATTTTAGTAAATTAATATATATTTAATATAAATAAAGCCAAATTGGATTATATTATCATAAACATCACATAATTATATTTTATGAAGTATTGACTTTTAACAAATTCCCCAATTAAAATTAAATTAAAATGAACCAGAAGGAACTGCAGATCTTTTCTTGTCGTGACTTGTATTTAAACAAATTTTTGCAAATCTTTTGTTTTATTGCAAAAGAAAAAAAAAGCACAACAAACTTATGGTTTGATATTCTTTTGAGGGTCATCTTGACCAATGAATGGTGTTTTCAAAATGTTGTAATCACTGAATGAAACTACATTTTGACAGTACCAACATAAGGATTTATACTGAAATTTTATCCAGTAACACAATATTCTAAGGTTTGTTTCCTCTTTTTACTGTTAATAATTATAGTTATTTCAAACTGTATTATTATTCTTTATTAACAATATTTGTTTTATACACACAAGGTACACTTTTCTACTCCCATACAGAGATTTTCTAGTGTCCTTTTTAACAAAAAGTATAAGAATTTTCTGAATGAACTCAATGTTAAAATTTTAAGATATGTATGTATTTCACGAGGAAAATTATAGCAGAAAACTGAATTCTTTATAGCTTTCTAACAAAAGAACTAAATAGTTCAAATCTGCATCTCACAAAAACAATCCACTGATCATCACTACTTTAAAGCAAGATAGAAATCTATATAGACAATTTTGAAAAAGCACTTAATGACTAATTACAGGGAAGTAAATAAAATCATATCTTTAACAAATCAATTTCAGTAGCTGAAGTAATTTACAGAATTTATTAGATTTCTAAAACCTGTGGGAAAGAAGCAGCAAGATCAGGATAAAATTAATGAAAAATAGAATCTCATATTGCCTCCCTGGCCCCAAACCCAGCTGTAATTATAATACTAAATTCCTTTATCAGATGTGTTCTTTCCTCAAATGTTCTAAGTAAATGTTTTTAGAAAGTCACTAAAGCACATCATTTTCATCTAGATTTCCCAAGAATAATATCAATTAAAATAATTCTAGTAAAATAGTTAGATGCAATTTCTTCAGGTAAACTTATGTATTTTTTGTTTGCTCATTTATCTATTTATTTAACAAATGTGTAATGTCAAGATGTCTGCCAAGGAGAGAAATGCAACAACTATTTTCTCTCTCAGCTACAGCCATAAAGGTAAGAAGCTTTAGTGATACAGAGATGAAAGAAGCAATCCTAAGGGAGAGCTTTATTATAAATCATCTTCAATCTCAAAACTCTTTGTATCTACCTTTGCAAAAACCTATGTGGGGTTATCTGATCAATTTCTGTTGTCCTTCTACTCTGGGCCAAGTACTGTGCTAGGCCCTTTGGCTAATATAAAAATGTATTCCATTTCTGCATCCTCTCCAGAAGCCTATCATTTAACAGTTCAAGGCATGTTTTCCAAATCATTCATGGGTGCTCGACTGAAAATTGTAATAACATCTAGGGTCTAGGCCAATTACAGTGCTGGTAGTCAGGAAGGTGTATACAAATTGTTACTCTAATTACAAAAATTTTATACTGTTTTTAAAAATTGATTTTTAATTGAAGCACCAACTTCCTTTGCATTCTAATTAGAAGTGCAGAAAAATTATTTTCTTTTTTTCTGAAAATGCTTGTAGTTAGTCTGTCACAGAGAAAGCACAGTAGTGCCTGATATCTTTTTCTGGGGACATCTGCTCAAACCTTTGAGGTCCTTGTATACTCCTGTTGTACTCCACTGTTTCTCTTCCCATGATAGATCATCTTTAGGAAATGTTAATTAAAGAAATAGAGGTTCATCATGTTATCCCCACACATCCAAATTATTCTTACTGATTCTGATAAGAGCCTTAGCAAGAAAAGAGGTTTTTTGGTTCCTTCTCAGGGCTGCTGATAGTTCGCACTGTGAGTTTTATTGTTTCACAGCTACTCTAAAATGTGGCATTCACTTAAAATTACTTTCTCAAAATCCTCTATTATGGCGAGGTCCAGTTCTCCAAGTATACCTAATCGTGGGGACAATTGTCACAATATAAAGACACTTTTAAAAAATAGATAATTTTACTACATCTGAGATTTTCGACATATTTATAAGTGGAAGAGATTTACTTACATACAAATTAAGCTTTATGGATCCATTCTTCAGAGTATTTTGGGGAACACAGATATTCAATGATTATTTCTCTGAAATTATAGCATTTTTTAGTTAAAAATATTTAAGGGAAGCCGGATGGCTCAGTGAGTTAAGCGCTCACTTCTGCAACCTCGGGGACCAAGGATCTAATCCTGGCTCTGGCTCCTGTGGACCCATATGCTGAACTGAGATGTAATTCCCATGCAGGAGGACCTTATTTCAGTTCTTGCTCCCTGGTTTGGCCCCTGACTCTTGCCTCCTGTGTGGGAGGTCCTCAGCCCAGTTCCCACCCTGGGCGGCTAGCACCCACCTGTGTAAAACAAAACCATGTTGAAAACTGATGACACACAACTATGGAGACTGCTCTGGGCCCTCCCCCTTCTTTCTGTCTCTCTCTGTCTCTGTCAAAAACAAAAAAAAAATAAACATTTAAAAATAAAAAGTTGGGAAAGCCGGGACGGCTCAGCGGGTTAAGCGCTCGCTTTGCAGCCCCCAGGACCCAGGATCGAATCCCAGCTCCGGCCCAGGCTGACCCACATGCTGAACTGGGGAGTTCCCACAGTTCAGTTCTCTAGCTGTCTCTGTCTCTATATCTCTCTCTCTTTCTGTCAAAAATAAAATAAAATAAAAATAAATATGCACTGAAGATAAAACAATTACTCTCTATAAAATAAAAAATAATAGAAAAGGGCATTAATGTTGAAAAAGTGAAACCTGGGTGTGCGCCCACCTCGGATCGGGGCCACGGACCCCCTTTAAAAAAAAAAAATTAAATAAATAAATAAATAAATAAAAAGTTAAGCATCATCTTAGATAACATTTTTATGTCCGTTTTGTTATGTACAACACAAATATAAGTAGTATTACATTTTCAAATGATTCACTTAACTGTAAAAATAAACTCTTCCTTTTTTTGTTCATACTGTCTATCCATATTATAGCCAACATGGCTGGTAAATTGCAGTTTTGAATTATTTTTGCCCATATACAAATGTTCACTCCAGTTCATCTCAGAAAGGCCCTGTGTTTTCTACTTCTTTTAAGCCCTTAAATACATAAAATGTCTGCAAAGTCCACTCTCTTAAAGAATATATCCGCTTGCTAGTCAGAGCATGACATGCATTCTGAACAGCTGACACGACACTGAGATACTTCAAATAGCCAAGGGGTGTGAAGAAGCATGAGCCATAAGGAAAGAAAGGTCAGATAGTGTTGCCAGAATTACTAGGTGCACCAGGAAGGTTAAATGTCGAGCTGTGGGGCTCCCTCGGTGCTGATTCCTTTTAATGAGCCAAATGAGTACTTCACTTTTATACACAGGTTCTATTTTTATGCAAATGAATTTGTGCCATCTGCTCTGTTAACTCCTAGATACATAAGAAGAGGTTTTACTTTCTCACTCATTGTGCTGGAGGATAACATAGAGCTGCTCAAACAAGTAGTCTGGTCAACAATAATCTTAAGCGTATATTTAAATACTTTATGCCACAAACACATACAACTCAATTTGAATCATTATATCACCATATGTAAAATAGATAAAGTTTTTTTTCAGGTGTCACTAGACTGATTTCCTGGTCAACGACTGGCATGGTTGAAAAACTGGAAGGGAATATTTAGTCAATATTCTGGGAGCTCCTTCTCCTCCCAGCCTCCCCCGCCCCCCTCTCCCCCCCCGCCCCCCCCCACACACACATGCACACTACGAGTGATGACACTCTTGGCTTGGCAGTCCCCAGAAATTTTGTGCTGGGTCCAAAGACCAGGAACGAGGAAGAGTGATTGTGATGATTTTGGACAACCAGGAACATCTTGGCATCCTGAGCATCTGACTCCTGGGAAGAATATTAAAAGGACCTCTATTGAACAACAGAGTGAGGGGAGACAAAATCACTGCCAAGGTAAGCACTCTAGGCTGTGATTTCAAAAGCACAGACAGTAAGGGGATACCTGAAGGAGAATGAAAACACATAAAATCAAGGAAGAGGATTTATGCTTGTGGGGGTGGGAGGGAAGCAGGATTAACACAAACAGCAAGAAAACAAGTGAGTAAGACAATGGCATTCTTCTTAAGACTTCCTATTTGAAGTCTAGGATTTAAATTATTTGGGGCCTTTGCTATGAGATTTTGTCTATTGTTTCTGGTTGACTAAAAGCTACATGGGGCCAACAGAAATGCAGAAACGATGTTGATTTCTCCTGTAAATGTTCATCATTCATTCATTTAATATATATAATTTGAAAACCTATAAATATACCATTGAGTTTTCCAAGTTTGTGTGTTATTTCAGCTTGCATTATCATGATTAATGCAACCCTGTTTTCTACAGACTTACCTCCTCATCTTTGGTATTGAGCATCTAACTCTCCTTTTCCACCTAGAGAGTGTTAGGGCTAAAGGGTCTGATGGTGGGAGGAGAAAAAGCCATCATGAGGACAAAGTGGCAGCCCCAGGTGCCTCCCCCAAGAGATTTTCCATTGCTAAAGCCTGCTGGGACTTTCTGCTCCACCCAGAGGCAGCTGGGACTTGGCGCCAGATTATCCACAAAACAAGCCCAACTTAGATGCTGGTCCTTTCTGATACTCCTCCCTGGCTTCCCTTTCTGGTTCTTCTGATACCCATTTATAAAAATGCTCTCCCAACCCCTAGAAGTCGTTGACACAATCTTTCGGAGTCAGCCCGGCCGTTTTTGGCCATTTCTAAGAAACTCCCTCGCTAAGCCAGAATTCGATGTGGTCCTTCTTCAGCGAAACTTACAGAGTGGTACTTAGAATTCAGCCCTTAAATCCCAAGTTGAGTTGGAGCTAAAAGGTTTCATGGGTAACTGACCTTCCCATAGGTAGAAAATAATTAAAACATTAAATCACAATACATACTAGAAGTCATCCCTGCAATAATTCATTAATTCTTAAGTATTAATTATATAGTTTGCAACTATACAAATAGATCTGGAATAGAAAATATACTTAGTGCACAATAGGTTACAAATAACTAAATTGCTATGGCTCTATGGAGGGCTGAAACAGTTAAAATATAACTTTAAAATATCACTGAAATGAGAATGCAGTTTCATATGCATTATTTAAACTAGCCCTAGTTTTCCTAGATAAAATGCAAGTATTTGTAAAAAAAACAACAAAAAAAAAAGTACTGGGAAGTATAACAGGACTACTATATAGTATAAATTAGATTTCTGAAGTTTCTCCTATTATGTGAATATAAAACAAGAAGTGCCATATACTTGGCTCATTAAAATACTTATAAACCGTATTAACCAGTATACAAAGGAAAGAGATCAACTACATATGCCATAAGTGAGGATAAATTAAACTAAAATAAAGGACTGTCCTGGGATGCTCAGATAGCTCAGCAGGTTGAGTGTTTGCCTTGCAACCACGAGATCCCAGATCCCAGCCTTGGCCCATGCAAACACATATGTTGAACTGCAGTCCAACTGCTAATCGCC
>PVKE010040176.1:0-14701 GCA_004027555.1 Craseonycteris thonglongyai
CCCCCTCCTGCTCCTCCTTCTCCCCCCTCCCCCTCCCCCAGTCTCAGGTTCTCAGGACCCCGTCTCACATAGATGCCCCTACCCCGAGGCTCCTGGGGACGCCTCCTTTCCCTGCTCCCCAGTTCGCTACCTGGTTTAGGTCAGAACATGCTCATTAGGGGCTGTCTTGGCATTTCTCCCAGCCTCCGGGACAGGTCCCTCAACCCAGGAGGGCTTTTCTGCGCCTGCAGCCAAGAGCGCATGGCCCCTGAGCCCCGAGCAGCAGCCTCTCCTGCCTCTTCTGCCTCAGCAGCCTGGAAGCTTCCTCCTTTGCTCCTGCTGCCACCATGGTGCGCCCTCCTCTGCCTGCTCTTTAGCGTCTGCTCTCACAATGCAGAGCTTAAAAGATTTTATCTTTGTTTATGGATCTAATAACTCCCCAAGAATCACCAAAGCGCAAGCCAGTGTGTTAAAGGACAGAGTGAGAAAGTAAAAAGGAAGACCTCTCAGCTCTGTCTCTCTAGAGGGGGAGTTCTGACAATACTCGAGTTGGACGTCTCTCCAGAACATTCCGGCTTAATCTCTGGGGTCTGCACAGCCCAGACTCTGCCTTCTCTGCGGATGGACACCCTCATTCCCCGGCCATGGCTGGGTGGCCCAAGGGAAACCAATCGGGTACTCTCTCCGGGGATTGAGAAATGCACATCAGCGCTGTGGATCCGAGAAGTGTTTGGGAGCCTGTTTTTGCTGTCCCCGAGTGGTCATGACCTGCAGACAGCACAGGGGAAAGGGCGAGGTGGGCCCCGGACAGATGCAGAGGCGGGAATGAGGCGCTGCTCATCCTGGTGTGACTGTCCTGTCTCTCGCCAGCCGCCTGTAGTCAGTCACAGCACATTCCTAGCTCTGGGGTTCGACCTGAATCTTTACCATAAGCACAGTTAACCCTGATACTAGGTTTTGGGTAATAAGGTTAAGTTCAAGTGCTGGGATAAATCCTAGTATAATTACAGTGAGGGTTAATGGGTGCCATGCTGACTCCCACACAATAGAAGTTCGAGGTATAACTTTTGACTCCCCCCAAAACTTATTTGTCCCTCAGTATCATGGGGGATTGGCTCCAGGCCCACCCCCCACCTCCCCACGGATACCCAAATCTGAAGATGCTCAAGTTTTCTATGTAACACGGCATAGACCAACGCATACAGTCAGCCCTCTGAATCCCAGGCCTCCCAAGGGCAGACTGAAAACAGAAGTATTCATTGAAAAACAGCTGCCTATAAGTGGAACTGCGCAGTTCAAACTTGTGTTGTTCAAGGGTCAGCTGTACTCCTTTAAAAAAAAAAAATTGTTTTTATTGTTAAATTTATTGGGGTGACATTGGTTGGTAACAATTGCATCTGTACTCCCTTTTCTTCATTGTTGGCTTTTCTTTCTGTCTTATTTCTTTGCTTGAGTCGGCAGGAGTAGGTTTCTATGTCCTACAACCCAAAAGTGGCTTCTCATCTTCACCTTGCCTCCCGCCAAAAACAATCACCCCATCCCCTGGACGGGCATGTGGCCTTGACCCCCTTAGGGTGTTCCTTCCTGCTCAGCACCCAGAGCACTCACCAGAATAATGAGAGAGCCGGCACCAGCCTGTCCTGAATCGTTCTACCTCCCCCACGGCATCCCCCAGATGGTGGTCAGGTACCCTTTCCTGTTCGGTCCCTTCCTGGTGTCTTGTCCTTCCTCATCGCTTGTGGCCCGGTTCTCTGAGGCAACCTGACTTATTAGAACCAGCACCAAGTTTTGAGTCTGACGAGCTTGGAGTCGGAGCTCCCGGGGTCAGGGTCTGGCTCTGACGCTTGCGGCTCAGATCGCTTGAGCGAGTTACTCAGTACCTGATCTGTAAGATAATAACAGTTTCTGCCCAACAGGATTGTTGCTGGGAGGATTAGAGACGGTGTGCAACCATCCCCCAGCCCCCCGCCCCCCTTTATAAAGATTTATTTTTATTATTTTGAGAGAAGGTGAGAAAGAGAGGAGACAGAAGAGGGGAGGGCCCAGAGCAGTCTCCATAGTTGTACATCATTCGGTTTTTGACCTGGTTTCATTCCACACAGGTGGATGTGGGGCCACACGGGGTGGAACCAAACTGGGGGCCTCCTGCATGGGAGGCGAGAACCTTCGCCACCTTCCTGGCAGTTACCAGTTGCGCCAGTTTAGCATGTGGGTTTGCACGGGCTGGGGCCAGGATTCCATCCCTAGACCTCACCGTTTGCAAGGCAAGTGCTCAGCCTGTTGAGCCATCCCGGCCTCCGCTGTGCAAGCCCTTTGCCAGTGCAGAGAATATACTAGTATGTTGCTCTGAAAAGCCACTTCTTTCTGGAGGCTTTTCTGACCATTTCTACTCCCATCCGACAGGGTACTTTTCCTACGGGCCCTGATGTAACCTGTGTACATCCCAGTTGGAGCCTGTATCACAGTAAGTTGTATCTTGTTCATCTCTGTGTCCCTAGAGCCTAACACAGAGCCTGGTCCGTAGACGGGGCCAATAAATTCTTGCGTTCATGTCCCCCCATGAGGCTGTGAACCCTGGGAAGTCTCCTAACTCAGAACCTCACTCAGGAGGGGCAGATTGCCAACAAGCAGCAGATGTCTCTGGTGGCATTTTTCAACTGAGTTGGACAAAGACAAGCCACAGATAAAAACGGAAAGCCGTCTCCTTTCAACTGCAGAACGTGCCGGCGTTCCCACAGTGACGGTTTCTAGTTCTGACATCTGAAGGGGAGAGTCTCAAGCTAGGCCAGCACATCTAGGCACGGTGGTCCCCGGGGAAGAAGGCAATCAAATGACAGAGGCCCCCTGGGGAGGGCTTTTGCTGCTCAGCACCCGGTTCACAGTGAGGGCTCTGGAGTAGTTACGCCTGCTCCTGCCTAGCAAGTTACTTCACCTCCATGAGCCTAAGCTTCTTCATCTGTAAAATGTGGGGGATAGCACCAATTTCACAGACTTTTGAGAAAATTCAGTGAAATAATCCCTTGTGAAGCAGTAAGCCCCGTACCTGGCCCGTAGTAGGTGCTCAGGAAATATTGTTGTCATTACTGTCATCATGATTGCAGAAATCTTTTCAGAGAGCAAAGTGCTTCTGTGTATTTTATCTCCTTTGATTTTTATAGCAGTTCCATTTTTATAGCAGACACAGGCAGGTCTCAGGAACCTGCGGATTATAGAGAGTAAAATGGTTTGTCTAAGGTCACAGAGCTCGTAAGTGCCAGAACCTGTGTCCTGGGAGTAGCGTGGGGAGAGGAAGAGCGGGAGCTCTGAAGTCAGGCTGAGTTCAGATCCTTGCTCTGCCCCTCACATGCTGAAGAATCCTGGGCACATCAGTTCTCTGAGCTTCAGTGGTTATTACCTGCCCGAAAGACTTGTTGTGAGGCGTGGATAAGGCTGTGCTTATACAATAGCTAGCATAGCATCTACAATAATAAAGGTGCTTAATCCAATCCACGCTGTTCCCAGGCCCCGGACCCTGGCTGTACACAGGACAGTACGCGGGTGGTCATCTCTGTCTGGTGTCATAAGCCATCTGTCTTGACCTAGTGATTTCAGCTGCCTTTTCTCTCCATTTGTGCATTGTCTGTAGAAAAAACACGGCGCCTGTTTCCTGCCACAGCTCTTTATGTTTGCAGTCAAGGCGGGGGCTGGCAGGTATCCTACGTCAGCTGTCAGGGAAGAAAGCAGGGTGTGTGGTCACAACCACACTTCCTCTGTGCCGGAACCAGCTCTACCAGCAATGTGTGTCTTCCTTCCTGCCTTCCTGCCTTCCTTCCTGCCTTTCTTCCCTCCCTAATGTCTTCCTTCCTACCTTCCTTCCTTTCATTTCTTCTTCCCTTTCTTCTTTCCTTCCCTCCTTCCCTCCCTACCTCCTTCCTTTCTTCCTTCCTTCTTTCCTCCCTCCTTCCTTTCTTTTTTCCTTCCCTCCCTCCTTCTCTCCTTCTCTTCTTCCTTCCTTCCTTCCCTACCACCCTGCCTCTTTTCCTCCTCCTCTCTCTCAACATAGTGCTCCCAAGCTGACTTTTTTCTTCGACCACACTTTCTCTTGAAGATATTTTAGTTGTTCAGCATATGTCCCCCGTAGCCCTCACTGTTGACTTTTTGGACTTACCTTGCTATATAAACAAATCTTTCAACACCATTTTGATTGTACGTTGTCTTAGCGATATTTATTACTGTCCAATTGCACATACTTTTTGTTTTGTAGCTGCTGAATGTTGGATTCCAGACCTATAAATCCTTGTAGTTGTCAAATGCATGAGCTGTCCTCCATCTATTCTGATTGCCCTTTTGGAAGAAGGCAGGCAGTGTGGAAAGACTCCAGGGGTCAGTGGGATGTCGCTGAGTGTCCAGGCCCTGCTCCTCATTGACTGTGTGACCTTGAGCCAGATGCTAACCTCTGTGAGCTTAGAGCACCTGGCTTATCTGCTCTCAGAGGGCCGTGTGGTGGGAGGGCATGGAACAGACAGCTGAGGTTCAGAGTACATCAAGTCTTCTCTGCCTGTGCGACCTGTTTCCTCATTGGTAAGAGAGCAGCAATATTCACACTGCCTCACTGGGATGTGGTGATAACTAAATGAGATCACATATATGCCAGTGTTTTGTAAACTATGAAGCAGCTCCCATTACTCAGTCACTACTGAGCGTGGAGTGTCTGGTGTCTATGCTGGGTTTGGGGCAGTGTGCTTGCCCTCTGGGTTTTGGTTGGTGGGAGGTTTACGTAGGTTGGCGCTAGGTGGTGAGGTCGTCCAGAAAGCTGACCCTCCTGAGGCTGAATGCTTGCAAGCGCGACACGGTGTGAAGGAGGCCGCAGTCCTGGGGGGCTGAGCTGAGGTCAGGCTGGAGAATCAAAGCTCTTTTCTGGGCCAGGTGAAGAGGCTGCTGCTATTTATTAGGCACCTCCTGTGTTCTAGGCTCCTGTGAGGTACTTTGCATGCGTTCTTTATCACCCCAACAACAATCCTGAGAAGCAGATGTTATTATCTCCACTTTACAGGGAAGAAAACTGAGTCGCTAAGAGACTGTTCCAAGTCAAGGCCACTGGGGAATGGAGTGGATAGCACCCACTGAGGAGAAGACCTATGGGACATAAAAGCTCTGTCTCTAGATATCAGAGAGCAGAAAGGTCACCCACCACAAGGAAAAGGGACAACGTTGGTTTCATCTGGCCACAAGCACAGAACGAGAGGTAGGTTGCACAGAGAGAGAGGATTCCGGGGAACAGGAGGAATCAGCCCCGGGCCACAGCGTTGGGCTACCCGAGCAGTAGTGCGCTCCCTGCTCCCGGAGGTGCTCACCTGAAAGCCGGGGGAGAGAGGGTGCCTGTTACAGAGGATGCAAGTGCTAGAGGAGCGGAAGTAGATGCTCCTCACGATATTTTTGCACATTTGGACTTTGTTCTGTTGTTCAGCCAGATAAAAAAGAGGAAAAGTCAGGAGGGATGAGGTTCAGAGGCCTGGGCCGGGCTGGTTCCGGGGCACAGCCCCACCGGCTGCGTTTTAGGACATGAGAGGGGTTCTTCTGGCTGCTGGGGTGAGGGCCCTGCCTCACCCCACCCCTGGCCTGGCTTCAGGTGGTCTCCCTACAGGAGAAGTTAGAGGAAGAAGTTGGGTGTCTACATCTCTCCCTAAACCGCTCTGCCTCCATTTTCCATAAGCTCTGGCTCAGCCAGGTGTCTGGCTGTGGCTTGACTCTGACTTGTTTGTAGATTCCTGTGGCGGCAGCTGCTGTGAAAGGGAGCGATGAGCTTTGCACATCATTTAATCCGGGGGTTAGTTAATGAGTTCGCTCTCCCTCAACACGGGGACGCAGCACGCTTCCCCCAACCTCGCCTTCAGTCATTAGCAGCGAAACCCACGGCTCTGTGCACCTCGCTAGAGTCACGTGCTCACAAGCCGTGGTTTCCTGTTAACTCTTGATATCAAAAATCTCGGAGTGAGGGGAAGCCGGGATGGCTCAGTGGGTTAAGTGCTCACTTTGCAGCCCCGGGGACTGAGGATCGAATCCCAGCCCTGGCCCATGTGGGACCCATGTGCTGAACTGGGGAGTGCCCCCAGTTCAGTTCTTACCAGGATGAGACCCCGGCCCAGTTCCTGCCCTGTGCAGCCCCGCGCCCACCTGTGGACTGAAAAGTATGTGAGAAAATCAATGATGTGCAACTATGGAGACTGCTCTGGGCCCTCCCCCTTCTCTCTGTCTCTGTATCTCTCTCTCTCTGTCAAAACAATAAAAATAAACCTTTAAAAAAAATAATAAATCTCGGAGCGAGACATGTGGCATGAAGAATGTTCTGGAGTGAATTTGTTAGTGAATTTCCTCTCTGCTCCTTGAAAGAGGTGACCGACAAAAAAAGGGTCTTAAATCAGAGAGAGGCCATGATACTCTATGCGTCAGGGTCCTTGATGAATCTGGAGAGAAAATAATCAAAAACTGTTTAAAAAAAAAAATCTCACATTCTGTTCCCAGTAGGGACTGCCATTAATTTCAGGGTAGCAGATGGCTTGGCATTTTTCCAAAATGCTTAAAATAGAATAAATAAGCCTTCATCTTAAAAAAAAAAAAAAGAGGTTATGACCCAGGGTTTAATTAATTGTGGCTGGCTTCCGACTTGCATAAACATACCATTTTATATAAGTATCTGCTGCTCCAGGAGGTGACTGCTGGGAAGCATGAAAGAATGAAAATGAAGAATGAAAATCTGTTCAGCATCAGGTGAGGAGGCAGTGGGACTCCCTGGTCACGGAGTCCAGCTGTAAACCCTGACCTGGTGGCCGGCGTGTCCTGATTCAGGCCAGTGACCAGGGCTGGTTTCCTGGGCTCATGGCCTTGCCGTTGCACCACAGTTGGCTTCATGCTCTGCTGTTGCTGTCTTGAGATTCTTAACTTTTGAACAAGCCCCGCCCCCTCTTATTCCGCACTAGGTGCCGCCTGCCAGTGGTCAGTGTGCTCACATCTGCCCTTTTCAACCCTGGCTTTTCTCAGGGCACCAAACAATAGGACGTTTGCTCTACATCTATGTGTATTGGCTAAAACTGTGTCTTTTAGGGGAAGCTGGGATGGCTCAGTGGGTTAAGCGCTCACTTTGCAGCCCCAGGGACCGAGGATCGAATCCCAGCCCCGGCCCGTGTGGACCCATATGCTGAACTGGGGAGTGCCCCCAGTTCAGTTCTCACCAGGGTGAGACCCCGGCCCAGTTCCTGCCCTGTGCAGCCCCGCCCACCTGTGGAATGAAACTATGTGGAAAAACCAATGATGTCCAACTATGGAGACTGTTCTGGGCCCTCCCCCTTCTCTCTGTCTCTGTATTTCTCTCTGTGTGTAAAATAAAACCAATAAAAATAAATCTTTAAAACTGTGTCTTTTAGAAAGAGGGAAATATATTGCTTTTTATGCCCTGTTTTTAAAAATAATACATGTTAATTGTGGACAATCTAAAAAGTCCAGAAAAGAAAAAATTATCCATATACCCACCACATCACAACACACCTTTTCAGTGTTTTTTTTTTTTTGGTCCACATTTTTGTTTTGCTCTGTCTTTCCATCATTGGAAATAGGCTGAAATGATGTTTTGGAGAATGCTTTTTAAAGATTCCCAATATAGGATGAGCTTTACCCCCACATATTTTTTTTTTCCCAAGAGTTTATGATATTCTTACTGGACAAAACACCATCGTTTACTCAACCCCTTACTGTGGGTCATTTATGTGTGTAACAAACAACATGGGAACGAGAACAGCTGATATAAAACAAAACAAAATACATCACCAAACCACTTCTGGCAAAACCCATTCGATTTATATTCGGGAAGGGAGGAAGGAGGCCGACGGAAGAAGTTGAGGAAAATCATGCAAGAAAGGGCAGCCCAGCTTGGGTCTTTGGCTCTGTGGGTCAACAGGCAAGTTTCTCTCTAGGTTCTGATTATGTTACAGGGATTTCAAGCCGAGCTGGTTGCTCACGAATCCAAAACTCTTTCCTGGGGCTGCTGGTCTCAGCATTTCCAGCCCCCATCAGTGCTGCCGTAGGTGATCTGACGGCCTGGGGGAGGGGGCACCCCCGAGCTGTTTCACCCTTGGTTGCTGTAGGTCAAGGGCACTGTGTGTCCCTGCAGAGTCACCACGGGGACCATTTTTGGGTGTCTGGACTCTCTCCAAAGTCTCCTGCTTGGGAGAGGGGCAGTGAGCATTCCAGGCTGCATAGCCCAAGGTCTCCAGTGGAGAAACAGAGCTCAGACAGGCCTCTGCCCTCTGCAGGTTCGTTCAGAACGTCCATCAGCGGTCACTGTTTCCATTTGCAGAACGGGTTTGCCACTTCGGTCATGATCCTTTAGGTTGTGTTTAGGTTTCTGGGTGGGGGAAAGATGAACGGTTGGTCTGTTTACTACGGAGACCTCAGCCTGACCGTGTGGAAGAAGATGCCATTTGCTGCTGATGGGGAGGAAGCTCTTCAGACCTCTTTGACATGCAAGTGGGGAAATCTCTAGATGGTTCCACTCTGGATCTGTGGCCAGTGTGACCCCCAGAGCCTGGCTTCGGCCAAGGGAGAGGAGAGGTGAGGCATGCGTTCTCAGCTGCGTGGGGTTGAGAAGTGGCATTTGGAGACCAGCTGGGACAGCCGGTTCCTGCAGGGCATGGGGTGGAGAAAGAGGGGGACAGAGGAGGGGAACAGGGGTCCGCTTCATATTTAATTGGAGTGTTTTTTGCGTTGGTAGTTTTCCCATCTGCTGGACGGTACAAAACTCCTCAGTGACCTTGTTTTCCCGGGCCTTCTTTCTGCCTCTGCCCACCATCCATCTCCCCTCGATCTTGAGCAAGGCACGCTGGATGCAGGACTCAGGAGGGAGGTTGCTCACACCCACCGGCAGGACCCAGCCCAAGGCTGGAGTGGCCAGGCACAAACCGCTGGCCTTATGGCTCCTCCTCCCCAGCCCCACCCCTGTGGGAAGAACACAGGGCTCCCGTGTCTTTGGACCACCACCAAGACTGTCCTCTGGGAGGAAACCACACTGTCAGCCGTGGGCGTAGCCTTCTGCCTTCCCCTGCCTTTGCTTCTGCCCCAAGTCAGCTTAGTAAACCAAGACCCTCACACTGGGGCCAGTGGACAGTCTTAGCCTCTGCAGCCCTCCAAGAACTGCTAGGCTTTGACTTCAGCACTTTATGATTAGCTTTTCAAACGCTGTTGTATTTTAGCCAGTGTTCTTGCTTATTTGTTCTCAGGGATTCGATGAAAACTTTTTCTCCTTTCAAACGGATGGAACTTTACCATTTGAGAAACACTACACATCTGCCTTTGTTGAGCCTGTAATCAATGGCAAGCCCTGTGCTGCAGCTCCTTTAACTCTAATAGAGCTATGGACTAGGCCTCACCACCATTTTCCAACAGAGGAGAAAAAAGCTTCCAGGTGAAATGCCTGGTAAAGCCAACACAGGCCAGGAAGCCAGGGTGCAATGCCCACCCTATCCCCAAGCCCACACTCTGAATTCAATGAGCATCTCCCTGTGACGGGCATCACTCCAGGTGATGTGGGGATGAGGGCAGAGTGTGGTTACAAAAATTAATTCCTGTGTTCCTGGTCAGTTTATAGTTTCTAACCCAGGAGGACATATAACATATGTACAGGCATAACTATAGTGGGCTCATTGTGATAACTGCTAAAAAATCAAGTGCAAGGAAGCGATTCGGAGCAGAGGAAAGAGTAATTCTAGCTTAAAAGGTTGGGTTGGTAGAGGGTAGGAAAGAGATCACTTTTAAGCTAAAATTTAATGGAGCGGCTGCTATGTGGAAGGAATTGTGTGGAGCACTAGAAATACTGACATGAAAAAGACTGTGGGGTCGACAAATGAACGGGTCATGAGAAAGCAGCGGGAGAACTCTGTAGTGGGGGTACGCACAAGGCAGAGGGGAACCTCCTGGCCAGCGTGGACACCCTCCTCACCTGCGGAGGGCAGGGGAGCGCTTGAGCAGCAAGGAGAGGGATTAACACTGCAAACAGAGCGAGCAGCTGGAACAAAGAAAGGGTGTGAGGCGGCCGGCCCACACAGGGAATTAGCATCTGTTCTGCATTAATGAGGGAAGGGTGTGCTCTTGGATAGTGGCTCTAGAAAGGTTAGAGGGGCGGGTCTACGCCCCAATCCCAAAGTTTAAAGCCTCCACAAGGAAACTGATGCTTTTCTGGCAGCAGTGGGGACCTGTTGAAGGTGTTAATGGAGGTGACTTGTGCTAGAAAGCTGAGGCTGTCAGCACTGACTGACAGGTGGGACAGGCAGGTGCAGACAGGAGTCAGGGAGGCCAGGAAGGAAGCTGTTGCCCTAAAGCAGGTGAACAACGGGGAAGTCTCACTGAGGGCTTCCCACAAAACCAAAGCCATTACAATGACCTACCAGGCCCCCTGGGGCTGACCTGGTATCTCTGTGACCTCATCTCCCAATGGCCTTTCCTGGTGCAGCCATGTTGACCTGCTGGCTGACCCTTGAACTTGTCCATCAGGGCCTTTGCACTTTCTCTTTCCTCTGTCTCCAGTGGTCTTCCCCCAGATGTTCACATGGCTCACTCCCTCATCCCCTATCAACCCTTTGCTTAATGTCTTTTTTCAAGGAAGCCTTCTTCTTAGTCATTTTATTTGAAATAATCCCCTTACCCTCCACTTCCGGTCCCACTTCCAAGTTTTATGTTTTCCATCTACCACACTGTATTTTGTCTATTTTCTGTCTCCTCCCAGTAGTATCTGTAGTATCTGTCCCAGCGCCTGACACATAGTAAGTATCCACAAATATGAGCTAAATGAGTGAATTATTGGATGAAAGAGAAAATTCATGAAGGCAGGGGTAATGGCAGTGAGGCTGAGAAAAGGGGAGAGATTGCCGGAATGGGGATGGGTCAGGGAGAGAAAGGAATCTGGAGCGTCTCTCAGCGCCCAGTCCCACATCTGGTTAGTGGAGGCTAGGGCAGTGGTCTCCAACTATGCTTGCAGGAGCCCTGGGGTGGACCCTGGGGGTCTCCTGCAGCTACTCAGAGGCCATCAAAGGAAGGAAGGGGAAGCTGAGCACCCAGGTGCCAACCAGAGAAAATCTGCATCCCTCTATTTTGTTTCTGGTTTTCTCATTTTTTCTTTTTCTTTCATCCATGAAGTTAATGGTTCGCTCATTTAGCCAATATTTATTGACACCTACTGTGTTGGTTTAATTTTAAAATCACTGAAATCAGAAAAACAATAATTAAAATTATCAAGTTCTTTTGTAGTTTCTGGCCATTAGACTAAGTAAGCACTTAAAACAGGATTATCTCAATTGTTTCTTCCTAACTCCAGGGGGTGACACTAGTCTTATCACCCTCTTTCTAGAGACCAGGAAACTGAGGTAGAAGAGGGGTTAAGTGACTTGCCTAAGGTCACGCAGCTAGTAAGGAAGAGTAGTGTGATATCTGAATCCAGGATCTAAAGAGAAAATAGACGTGTTGATGGTTGGAGGGGAAGTATCACCTTTAATACAGATTAAAGCTCTTTTGTCTAGAGGAAAATGGAGTTATTAACGTCCTTACTGCACTGGACCTGGCCCAAAGTGTCTGGAGAAACCGAGGCAAACCCACCAGCTCAGGGCAGGGAGGGAGGGGCAGAGGGGCGGGCCCAACCGCCTGTCCACCAATCAGGGATGGGGGGCGGAGTCAAGCAGGAGCCTTCTGCTTGACTAGGTCCCTCCCCAGGTAAGGAAAGCGGGTAGCAATGGGAAAAAGAGCTCCCCACAGACAGGAGTGGGCATGAGTGTGAGCTCGCGTGGGAGAGTGGAGATAGTTACTAAAAGTGGCGTGCAGTGACCTGAAACCAGTAAGAACCAACTGCTGGGAGAGAAACGTTCCCTGTTTTTGAAGATCTAAAAAAAAGGACCTAAACCAAGGTCAAGAAGGCAGAACCATTCCAAAGAAATTGGTCTGATGGGGACTGTGTGTGGGGAGATTGTGCCCACCCTGAGTGGCGGCTGCCCCTGTCCAGCCCATTCTCGGCACCAGGGACTGTGGGCTAGGAATTGCCTCATTTTCCAATTTTTATTTATTTATTTTTTAAAGCTAGAAATCTGTATTGTTGTGTAAAGTTCTCAGACTTCTAAATGTTGCCAACTCCCCCTGAAAACACTGTGCAGTCCAACCCAGTAGCCTCAGGGGGGCCCGTCTGGCAGGCAGGCCCTGATTTGTGTTCTCGCCAAGGATCCTTAACCTCTTTGGGTCTTGATGATCTGGCAAACAGTATGGCCTTTGACTCAGGAACAAAAAAATGCCTGAAGAAACACACAGAATTGGGGCTCTCCTTTGTGGGCCTCTCTGTGTATCCGGAATCATCCCATTCTAAAGGCACACTTGGTAGAGACAAAAGTGACAAAGGCTGCTTCTGAACAGACTTGCGGTCTGGGGAGGTCCAAGGAGCCCTGGTGGTGCTTGGATGAGAGGGCACAGTTGTTGGGGTCAGTACATCCCTCTGTGTCAATAAGCATGAATCAGAAAGGTTGGCCAGGGAAGCAGGGAAGGGGCCGGGAGGCCTGGACACTGGTCTAGACAAAGTAGAGGAACTATGGAGGTGTGAGGGAGTCTTATTTTTTTTTAAGATTTATTTTATTGTTTTTAAGAGTAGGTGAGAGAGAGAGAGAGAGAGAGAGAGAGAGAGAGAGAGAGAGAGAGAGAGAAGGGGAGGGCCCAGAGCAGTATCCATAGTTGTGCATCATTAGTTGTGACATAGTTTCATTCCACACAGGTGGATGTGGGGCCCCGCATGGAAGGCAAGAACCTTCACCACTGAGCCATCCTGGCGATGACCAGCTGCACCGCAGTTCAGCATACGGGCTTGCACAGGCCGGTGCCGGGATTCAATCTCCGGACCTTGCGGTTGCAGCCTGCTGAGCTAACCCTGCATCCCTAGTGAGGGAGTCTTGATGGACACGGAGCTTCTGGGCTGAACGTTGAGGGTCAACAGAACTTTAAAAGAGGGAGTGAATCATTTCCCGCTGCTGGGTAATGAGGAGGGGTGTGGACTTCAGGTTGGAATGCCCTAAATGTCAAGGCTGTCTGCGTCCAGGACAGGTATTACATGCAAGATGCTCTCCTTCCAGCCAAGCACGTGTCTCAGGCTCCTGAACTTTCACAGGTGGATGACAGCTCATCTCCAGCTCAGCCTATTAAAGAAGGTGGCTCTGCCCTTAATGGGTAGCAGGGAGGAGCCGGATTCCTTGTACTTGTCAGATAGCATAACACTGAGCTCCCAGCAGCTCAACATGTACCAACTACTCAGTTGCAAAAAATAGCTCCAATGGAGGCAAAACACAAACATTCCCCCTTTCCTCGAGAGTCCTTAAGTCTTCTCCATGGATAAGTCAGGCCTTCAGAGATCTTCAGAGAGTTGGGTTGGGGTCCCCAACACATG
This sequence comes from Craseonycteris thonglongyai, assembly GCA_004027555.1. Classification (NCBI taxonomy): domain Eukaryota; kingdom Metazoa; phylum Chordata; class Mammalia; order Chiroptera; family Craseonycteridae; genus Craseonycteris; species Craseonycteris thonglongyai. The sequence goes on from PVKE010040176.1 coordinate 13,415, forward strand.
ATTTTGGTCTCTTGTGGGGAAGCTTAGGCCACCGGTCTTAGCATAAGAATGTGCTTAGCATAAGAATGCTAAAGATGCTGGTCACTTTATTAGGCAAGTTTCTACTTTTGGAATACTTGGGTGGCAGCCTCCAAGATGCCCCTAGGGATCCTTGTCTCCTGGCAATTCATGTCACTGTGTAGTCACCTATCACACTGAAGAGGGCTGACCCATGTCCCTAATAGGATATACTCAAAGTGACAGCATGTGACTTCTGAAGCTCGGCCACACAAGCTCCTGCAGCTCCCACCCGACTCTTACACTGCCCACTCCAGGGGCAGATGGCTGCCGTGTCCTGAGGACATTCAGGCAGCTCTGTGGAGAGGCCCCCCGTGCTGAGGAACTGATAGGTGGCAACCACCTTCTGCATTTTAGCCTTAATCTCTCCAGAAATGAATTCGATGTCTTGCCTAAGCCCACCCCTCCTCCTGGCTTATCTATTCTAGAGAATGGAAAAGCCAGCTACTTTGGTTTCCAGCAAGAAACCTGGGACATCATCCCTGTCCTCCTCACACCCATTCTCTACCCTCCGGTCACCGTGTTGGGATTCACGTGAGTGATCGACAATTGCCCATTAGTGGACTCTCATCTCTCCCTTCAGTTACTTCCCTGAGCCATTGTTGAGTCGCCTGTAGGGAGATGGTCCCCATCCTACAGAGCCCAGTCCTCAGGAATTTACCCCATGTGCCCACCCTTGTTACTGCCTCTATCTCAGGTGCAGGTGTCTGCTCTGCAAGTGACACCTGTGCTTGTGTTTCTAAATAATAAAAATGATAAAGGACTCTCAGTGCACCTTCCAGAAGAATCCAGGTGCACCCTCTGTAGATCCTACTCATGAGGGAGCGTTTCCAGGGCATCAGACCACTGCCTCTCACCCTGTTCTCTCCCCATTACTGGAAAATGACAGGATTATAGCTGCACCTCATATTCGTGCTTAATCACAAGCACATTGTTACAAGTTCTCTATTACCTCATTTAGGGTGCACAGCTCCAACACGTGCTCTCGCTGTCCCCCCCTTTTCTTTTTAAAGATTTATTTTTATTGTTTTTGATAGAGAGAGAGATACAGAGACAGAGACAGAGAGAAGGGGGAGGGCCCAGAACAGTCTCCATAGTTGCACATCATTGGTTTTTCCACATAGTTTAATTCCACAGGTGGGAGTGGGGCTGCACAGGGCAGGAACTGGGCCGGGGTCTCACCCTGGTGAGAACTGAACTGGGGGCACTCCCCAGTTCAGCATATGGGTC
>PVKE010040177.1:0-14700 GCA_004027555.1 Craseonycteris thonglongyai
CCCTCCGGCTCCACCAGTGTGTGTGAGTCCCTACGTGTTCTGTGTCGATCCTTCCCCTCCTCGTCTTTAGTGGTGTTGCTTATGATCAGAATAACATATTTCCCCATGTACAAGATGCCCCATGTATTATAGAAGACAACCCCCACTTCCCTAACCCAACATTAAGAAGCCAATCCACGGGTTACTCCTGTGTACAAGATGACCCCCAATTTTTAGTCTAACAATTTTAGACAAAAGTATCGACTTACATATGAAAAAATATGGTATATCTGTGCCCCAGGGGGGATTGTGACCGGTGTGATTGCGAAAGAGGACACAGGAGACATAGAGCTCGCTGATGAGGCTGACATAATACGCCAGCCTCCATCCAGGGAGCAGAACAACAGGCGATCAAGGTCAAAGCTCAAGTACAAATGGTGGGACTTCAGGTCTTGTGCCACGTTCATGGAGACGACCTGTGGGTGCAGTGGTGAGTGCTTTGTAAGGAGTCACTCTTGGCATCTTTACAGCCAGAAACTCCCATCACTCAGTCACTTTCCGCAGCTCAGTCAGATCAACTAGAGTTACGGAGCATCCATGCTACACACACATTCTGCTAGAGCAATGGCACTGCTCCCAGGAGCTTATAGTCTGCAAGGAGGTGATGATGAAAGTGTAACTGAGACACTAAGGCCAAGATGAGGCACCACGTGTGTCTCAAGGAGGCAGGGAGGGCTTCCTGGGGGAGGGGGTAATTGGCCTGAATGACGGGGGAATTCTCCAGGGGCACAAGGAGGATGGAAGGCATTTCATTCAGAAGCAAAAACAAAGGCTGAAAATCACGATGTTGCATGGGCAGTAAGGAACATGTTGTTCTTAGGAAGTTGAATTTCAAAATCACCAACTCAAGATGTCATCCGGGAGATGTGGGAAATGATTCTTAAAGGGCCAGCTCATGTCAGGCCTCACGTGGAAAGTACAGCCTTTCCCAAAATGCACTGAGGACACAAATGTCGTGGGATGTTAAAAGGCTGCCGTGTGGGAGGCGCAGCCAGGCCCGTGGGAACTGCTAGGTGGAGCCTAATGAGTTACGTGACGGCAGGACTTCCCGAAGCATCGATGCCTGAGTCTCCTAAAGGAAAAACTGTGGGCAGCACTTCCTAAACTTAGGTGACAATCTCGCAAGACAGAGCTCCGAAACGCATCCGGACTGGGCGACACAGCTGAGTGGAGGAAATGACATTACAGCCTGTTTAGAAAAAAGCAATTTCACCCATAGATTTGCACCAAGAAATGTCACTGTAACCTGACCAGCATGGGAAAAATGAGTGAGGGCGACTCGAACAAATGTCCAAAAAGATAACAAGGCGCCCAGCTAGGGCCCTGGGCAGTGGGCATGGAGGGGGAGGGACGCCCCGAAGCGATCAAGCCATGGGGACCACTGGGAGGGTCAGGAAGGTTCGCACGAGATAGGAGGAGGGTACAGAACTTGCACTCCATGTCCACCGTGAGCAGGAGGCCAGAGGTGGAGTCACTCCCTGCAAAAGACGTCACAGGAGAAGAAACTGGTGTGAGGAGCAGTACCATTCCGGGGTGCTGAGTCCGACACTCCTGCGACCTACCACGGGCGTGTGCGGGGCACCAACGGTGTAAGTTCAAGGGCTACTCTTAGAAAAGTGCACTGAGCCACGGGCATCAAGAAGGCAGGCCAGACAGTGTGCTGAGCAAGAGAAGGCGGTGCAGACGGGACCTGCACGGCCTGGTGAAGCGCTGGGCAGGAGCAGGAGCCTGCAGAGCAGGCCACTAAAGATGTGGGGCGACAAAGCAGAGAGAGCTGTCACGTGACAGATAGACAAAGACCGACCCGCTTCGGAGAGCAAGTGGGGGAGGCACGTTACAGATCCCACACGAACGCTTTGGACAACACCCTGCCGAACAGCCCTGGAAGCCCCAGTGCAGGGTCTCCAATGGAGCATGTGCTAGAACCCCCTGGAGACCCCCTGGGCAAAGCGCAGCTCTAGCGAAAGGAACCCTGGCACCAGGGCTGGGAAAAGCACAGACATTTCATTGCATCTGCTCTGGCTCCCTCGTCGCGGAAGGGAGGAGTGCAGCACTCGCATCCCAACCTCAGGGCCCCAAGGCCACCTCACTCCCAAACTCTAAGAAAGTACGAACCATAAGACACACCTTTAATTTAAGTAAGGCTACCTACGTAGGAGGAAAAAGGACCGATGGGGTACGGCTGACGGAAAGAAAAACTCCTGATTTCAGAAGTAGGAATCCTGCAACAAATGTACGTTTTAGCGCTGATAAAACATGGCCAGTCCCATCCTCTGGGGACACCTTGGAAAAGTCTCAGAAGCCTGTGTGGCAGCAGGAACTGTGACGCTATGTGTCCCCTGCTTTCAGCTGGTGATATGTACACACCTATCGACATACACCCTCTAGATCCAAAGGCTTCGCTCCTCGGAGCCAGTCCTCCACCTGTGCCCCCCAAAAGCATCTGCCCCACACTCCCCAGTTCATCAGCAGTGCACAAACTCACGTGCAAACAAACGTGCCGCGACATTGAGTCACGACTCCTGCATTTCCCACATTAACCAGGACAGTAAGTATGCACACCCACGATGGTCCAGCCCACACGGCCCAACAGAGCAAAACACCTCCACATTCTCCCCTTCACCAGAATTCCTGAGTCGCATATCTGATCAAGCCATTATCTTCTGTAAACAACGGCTACAGTTCATTAAACACCAAGTGCATGATAGTTTCCCCCTGTCCGGTCATCCTCCAAAGAACCACTCGAGGTAGATACTGTCGATGCGAAAGAAAAGTTCAGGTGCTGGTGATGGTGCCAAGACTCAACACATAGAAAGATTGCTTTCAAGAGCATAAAATGTTGGCACACAACTTCTTTGCACACTGTCAGCAGCCCAGGCATATCCAGCCTGCAGCCCAGCACAGCTTCGAATGTGGCCCAACACAAACTCTTTCAATGTGATGAGAGTTTTTTGCCACCTTTTGTTAGCTCATCAGCTATGGTTAGTGGGAGTGTATGTTACGTGTGGCCCAAGACAATTCTTCTTCCAGTGTGGCCCCGGGAAGCCAGAAGCTCAGAAGCCACTGCTGCAGCCTGACACTGCACTCAGCCCAAATCAGACACAAAGCCCAAAGGCAGAAGTGACCCCGCACCCTTTCTGGGACCTACAAGAAAAGGTCTCCCCGCCAGCCTACAGGAAACGTACTGGGAAGGCAAAGCACAGGAGCTACCTGCTGTCTGTGGGGGGTCCCCCTGCCCCCGCCCCCCCGTGTGGCCCTCTGTTCTCGGAAGTACAGTTGAAGGCAATCCATCAACCTCTAAAGGGACTTCTCAAGCCAGGCGTCTGTGGGCTTCTCAAGCTGCCATAAATCACGCTTATTTCCAACACACGCTTGTACGATGGAAGACTTTGCGTATGTTCTACAAAATGTACAAAGGGGTCCGTGGAAGGTAAGCAGAGCTGAAACAGGGGCCATGCATCTCTCTGTTGGGGGTAAGGCCACACTTCCTCTGGGGGACCCACTCCTACAGGGAGCCACTGCTAGAATGTTCTTGCCCAGGCAGCTCCTTACAGGGAGGACCCCATGGAAGCACCACCAAGACAAATGCCAGTTCAGAGTGGCCAACATAAACCCGCTTCCCTTGGGTGGGGGGAGGGGGGGGCGCTTTGGAATGACAGGTGGGAAACCAGATCCCTACCTGAATGTCCCAGGAGAGCGTCCAGTAGCAGCAAGCCCTCCAAAAGGGTCAAAGACTCCTTATTTTTAAAACCCAAGATTTAAAATAACTCCAGACCCCTCAACCACATGTAGCGAACACTGCTGGGTAGGTTATACCCCTGGAATCGATTCCCACAATCCGCCCACGAAGGGGGAGGGAGGGAAGGGCATCTCTCACACTCGGCAACTTCAAATTTGCAGATGGAAGGCATCACTGGGACTGGGCAGGGATGGGGGCAGAGGAGCAGAGGCTGTGGGGGAGGCCGGCAGGAGTCCGACCAGCCGAACCACGCACGCACGCTGTGGAGCACGCAACCTGGAACATGGTTAGAGCAGAAGTCATTTCCTGTGGTTCAAGGAAGACTTCAGGCAGAGAGCTCAAATACTTGACAGGGGTTCTATGGTTGTTCTTCCTCTCCACGTTGGTTGTTGTTTTAACCTCTCCCAAATCTGAGAGTAATTAGCTCTTTGCATTCAAGCTCTGCTAGTTGGAAAAGTCGTGGTTATTAGCAGGTTGGCCTGGCTACCTGCAGGATTTCAGCTCTCCTACGGGTGGGAAAATTCTGACCCAGCATCTGTTTCCCAGTAAGATCTTGTTCTGACACAATTTGATAACTACATTTGCACTGCCCCCGAGTGATGGAAGGTCAAGTGACAGATCCAACATCACACAGAAAACGAGGCTCCCTTTTAGTCACCTGGATTCTCTCGGGATGGTTTCCAATGGGTTCCAGGAAGCCTGAGAAGAAAGGATGAAGCCCTTGCAAGAATCCCCAAGTTGTACAGCTTTGTCTGCTGAGCAGACATTCAGCATAGAGCCCTGCAGTCTGCTTCTGATATAGACACAGCTCTTCAGTTCTCTGTGAAACTCCGTAAAATTATGCAGCTCACTGCAATCAGCAGCAGCCTCCCTGGTTTCCTGCAATCACCAAACCCACTTACAAAAGTCAGGTGCTGTCCAACCATCAATATTCAAGCATGGTGAAAGGCCCACCTTGACCCCCACCTCGGATCTAAGAGCCATAACGTTCATTCCAGTAAGTCCCCCAGGTGATCTGTATGTGCAGGTTAAAGCAGGGAAGGCAGACTACTGCTCTGCAGGCTAAATCCGATGCTGCCTAGTTTTGCCAATAAAGTTTTATTGAAACAGAGCCAAGGCCATGAACTTGTCTATGCCTGCTTTCCCTCTATAATGGCAGAACTGAGGAGGTGCAGATATTGTACTCTCGGCACTTTACTGAAAATGTTTACTGACTCCTAATGACAACCTTTATTCTGTGGGGGAGAGGGGCACTAGATACCAAACCTGCTGAAACCACAACAGGAAGAGATCGTAATAAGTCACTAAGGTAGACAGACCCATTCGGTAATGAAATCATCATGCAATTTCTAGACCTCATTCAAGTGAACCTCCCCAAGGCCCGCACCACTTTCTGCCCTATGGACCCTGCCAAAGAAACAGTGTCTGTCCCTATGAAATTCCCAAGTGGACAAGAGGTAACTAGCATGAACCTAACATATGACTCAGTAATGCATTAGGACACAGCGTTCTTACGCAAAGTGCTGCTTATTTGAGCCATATGTGAAATCATTATTATAAATAGAGATGCCTAGTGAAAGAGTAGGTGGGAGGTTTTTAAATGAAGCACAGTGCAATTACACGAGTATTTGATGGCAGGACTCGGGGTATAAAGCAACAAGCATGAGGCTCAATGTACTGAGTGAAAAATATTCCCCCCACTCCGGATCGCTCCCCTTCCGTCCCTCCTCATCTTTTTCCTCCCTTCTTCTTTTCACTTTCCTCTGCCTTTGCTCAGCACTTGACCTGAGCGTCTACCACCTGCGTGTCCTGGATATTCCAAAGGGGGAAGAGGGAGTTTGGGTGGCCATTTAGCCATCCCCTTCCTTAAGGACAAAAGAAACAGGGTGCTGGCTGGAGGAAAGCAGGATGCCAGGAAGGGCTTTCACAAGGTGAAATCGGGGTGTGTGTTAAGCCAACTTCAAGCCGACTTGTACTTGTGGGCCAGTCTTATCCAGGAATGGTGCCAGGGCCCAGAAAGGTCTACCGTCACCAGCACATCCAAGAACACTGGCCAGTTCCTGACGCTTCTTATTAGACTGTCCTTCTTTTATCTTGGAATAACCCCACAGTTCAACTCTCAGTCTTTCAGAAGATACAAAAATACCGGGGATGCCAAAACAATGTCTACACATTTTAAGAGATGTTATCTATGCTAAGTGAAATTGAAATACAGGAGCAATGTGTAGTAGGATGATCACTCAAAAGACGACATTATCAAAAGATGTTAGTGTCACCATGCAACAGGTGGGACAAAGAAAATGGCAGAAGCATGGTTGGTGTTGGAGGAGCGCAAGACCATTTTGAGTGGTCTTTGAAATTCAAAAACGTTGTGGAAGTACAATGACAATGGAGGCCTGAGTCTGCAACAGAACCTCTAACACACCTAACAATTGCACACATTCGTGATAAGTTTGAAACACATGGCCAACTGAAATAGCATGCACAGTGGCACACGTGGACGCTTCGGTCAGTGTTGCCCAAGCAGCAGTTCGCCACCCTCAGAAGTGTCTGGATGCTGATGGTCACCACATTGAGCCCCTCTTGTTATGCAGAAGTCAAATGGGACTTGTGTTCATCTTTTGTTATGGCTATAGACTGAGTATTACAATTTTAATACAATTTTCTCCTTTCTTAAAATGTGTGTAGATTTTTTGGCACCCTCTGTATAAATGTGTACAATCCAGTCACTGGGCTCTGTGATATTTGCTCAAATGAATTGAAAACATATGTCCATAAAAGCTTTGCACACAGATGCTTATAGCAGCTTTAGTCATTGACAGCACTTGCAAATAACCAAGATGTCCTTCAGTGGGTGATGGATAGATAAATTGTGGTCCATTCAGACAACTGAATATTACTCAACACCTAAGACAAATGAGCTCTTAAGCCCAGAAAAGACCTGGAGAAAACTTGAATGTACATTGCTAAGTGGGAGGAGCCCATGTGAAAAGGCTACATGCTGTATGATTCCAACTCCATGGTGTTCATTCCAGAAAAGACAAAACTAGGGAAACAACGAAAGATCAGTGGTTGCCCGGGGACAAGTGCGGGATTCCCTCCCTTCCCTCTCTGCCTGGAGCAAAGCCTCCATCATTGCCACCAATGTCCTGATCAGCTCCCCAGAAAGTTGGAGTCTGAGTCTGGAAAGAGGTGACATGAAATCTTTACGGGTCGCAGATGCTCCTTTTCAGACCTGCGTGTTTGGAGTCTCGGTGCAGCTCTAATACCAAAGGCCCTTGCCAAATGAGACTCTGGGCGCATGACAAGTCGTACAAAGTTAAATGTGAATTGCACAAGATCTAATAAGGCAGCCATAAGCCAAACAGCCTGTCTCTTGGAGAGCTGGAGAGGGAGAAGGTCAGGAAAGGAAATCATAAAATAAACCAATCACTGCTATGAAAAGTTACATGGCTCACCCCAACCCTGACACAAGCGTTCAAAGCAGCAGCATGTCCTCCTTCACGCCGGTTTACATCACAAGACATGTGTAATTCGTGAACTTGCTGGAGACCATTGTGAGGGCTCTGAACCATCCACTGTTCCATTTGCGGCCTCCTGCACACCACACACTTGAGAGCTCATCTCATTTAGATGATGTTTTGTCTGGAGGCAGCAGAATGGCTTCATCATAAGGCAGATACACAAGAGGCAATTTCAAATACGCCCATTCAAAAGCACGGAGCTAATTACCTGTAACTGGGGAAACTAGACAAAGACGTATGCCCGGTCCTGTGCATGTGGGAGCTGAGCAGACAGGGCTATCTGCAGGCCGGGCCGACGGGGGTGAAGTGCATCCCCACCAGCAACGCCACAGGGGCTGCAGCGGCCGCCCTCCATGCAGGGTGCTGCGCTCAAGCCCCTGAACTTGGAGCTGAGGTCTACCAGCCAAACGGCCCTGCGGCGTCACTGTCACACCGGACGGCCGCAGTTGTAGGCAGTCCTGGCCGGAGCCCAAAATCAAAACGTGTGAGCATTGTCACAAGACTCAACCTGCCATTCCAAGGGCACCAAAAACCACAGAACAAGAAACAAACAAGCAAAACCTCCAGCTCCTGAGATCATTGTCACTTTGCCTTGATTTTCCCTGTTTTTCATTTAACCACCCTTTTTGACTCTGAGAATAATCAGTGAAGGAAAACTTGGTACACTTTAAGAACGGTGTTTAAAAGGGCCATGGACACAGTGTCTAAGTCCTCAGGATATCCTCAAGAATTCTGAGAAGAAGTCACTTGACCGCCTGTGTCACAACACATGGCTATGCTGTGTGTCCCTTTTGTTTCTGGAAACCCCAGGATTCCTGAATAAACAGCTGAAGAGTTTCTTTCACAGAAGATTGTTCAGCACTTGTAACAACTGAGAATACCTGGAAGTCTGCTTTAGAAAAGAATGCTTTCATTGTGAATTCCAGTATTACAGTGTCAAACCCCTGATGAATCTCCTCAAATCATTAACTACAAAGTCAACCTGTATCTTTCAGAAAGACTCACTCCCTAAACTAAACAAAAATGCAGGATTTATACGAATGTTCACAGCAGCATTGTTCACAATAGTCAAAGGGGGAGACAGCCCAAGTCCACTGAAGAATAAACGCATACACAAACTGTGATGGAGACATATAATAGGGTATTGTCCAACTACAGAAACAAATGAAATCCTGGCATATCTATAAGGTAGAAGAACCTTGAAAACATTATGTTCAGTGACAGAAACCAGACACAAAAGGACACATATTATGTGATTTGATCTTAGTGACATATCTAAAGAGGCAAATCCATGGAGATGGGAAGGAGATTGTTGGTTCCCAGGGGTTGGTAAGGGGAAGGTGCAGTCATTGCTTACTGGGCATTGGCTTGAAATTGAGGCTGATGGAAACGTTGTGGAACTAGATAGAAGTGGTGGTTGCACAACATTCCAAATGTACTAAATACCTCTGATTTGTTCCCTTTGAAATGCTGTTTTATTTTACGTGAATTTCACCTCAATTTTGTCAATGCACAATTTAAAAGGTATGAAGTAGATTTTGCTACATTACCTATATGGACTTTGTTCCAAGAGCGTTTATGTCTTCTTGTTGGTGAAAAACTGTTCAAGACACCTATCACATCTTATTGTTGTATCACCTTTTGAGACGCCTCTTAGAGAATTTTAAGAATAAATGGTTCTAAGTGGGGGTGAAGTCCCTACCCATGGATCTGGCAACTGAAAGGCAAAAATGGTTGCAATTCATCTACCGGAAATCAAAGGAAACAGATTAAGATGAGTAGCGGCGCAATTCATAGGTGGATTAAAGTGGAAGTATCTGAAGTTTCACCAGGTAAAGGTGAGGACACCTGGCATTGGCCCAGGCGATTTAAAAGGTCTGTGGAGACAAGCAGCATCCGCAAGACTGTAAGGAGTGCTGCATCTCAGCCCCACCCAGAACTGCGGCAGCTGAGTCTACATTTCAACAGGGTCCCAGTCACCCCCGTTCTCTTTCCAGAAAGTGTGGCCAAATCCCTGTCCCTGAACTCGCGTTATTTTGCCTTCCCACAAATTGCCTCTGCAAGTCCCAAGCTTTCACAAACCTGGCCACTCAAGGCTCTCGTTCTGCAAGTCACCGGGAATGTTCTGTGCTGCCCCCTCACATCAGACCCCTGCGACGAGCAAGACTGTGTCAAGCCAAGCTCCACGCACGACCTCGAAGCCCACGCAGAATTTTCTCACCTAATTCTACCAACCAAGCACGACGTTGGCTCCTCCATCAGAAGTACGTCTTTCCTTTCCCTGCCTAACCCCACCGATAAGCAGCCCTGCTGGTTGTACATCCGGCCATCTGCTTCCCACAGTTCTCACTCCTCTGCAGATCCCTTTATGTCTCTTTTCAACTTTTACGGCCCACCAAAAAAAAAACCACAAATCACATCTACTTCCAGCTGAAACGCACAGAAGGCGCACTCAGAAGACAGGCCCTGGTGGCTGGGAACACCGGTGACAATACAGGCGGGGACAGAAGGTCAGGTTGGCAGGGATGTGGGTGGTAGAAAGGCAGGGACAAGGGCTGCTCCTGGTGGTCGGGACCGGGGCACACACAGTGGGACGAGCCGTGGAGCCACAGTCTGACACTCGACAAGAGAGCCCGTGGCCTCTGCTCCTTGTTGCAGGAAGTAAGCATGCCTTGCTACTGGATCGCTTTGAAGCTCCTCAAAGTTGGTAGTAAATGCATTTTTATGCAAAAATTCTGTGCCAGTCCTCATTTGTTTGGTACTTGTTGCGCCTCCCAGACCAATTATTGACAAGTACCGAGATACCCCTGCGTTATTCCTTATGGGAAAAAGTGGATTGGTATCATTTTAGGTCCTCACCGTGCCTCCCAGAACCAACTAACAATGAGTACCAAGGTACCACTGTAAGTCAACTGGCATCTGAAAAACCAAAGAGCTACATCTTGAGAAAGAAAAGCAAAACGAAACTCCCCTTCTGCTTCGGTAGAATAGATGCCAACAGGCATGTGTATGCGTGTGTATATTTACAAAATTATATACCTTTCTACAACAGTACGTAATGATAGAACATATGATCATAGTATATGTTTTATATAAAATATAGATTTGTATATACTATAGCAGTCATATAATTATTATATAATATAACACTTATCTACTATGTTATATATAATAGTTATGGCACATCATGATATACTTTATATATGTTTATTTAACCATTATACTCACAGTTCATGTAACATATCATTATATTTAATATATATGTATCACTTATGTTATAGAACAGGTACTTTGAGGGTATATTTTTACCAGCAGATATGAAAACCGTAACATGTCATAGGTCACAAATACTTGCCCGCCCTGCAGCCACTGTAGCCCAACATGCAGTTGTCACCAGTGAACTTTACGACCTCATCCCTCGTCCTGGCTCCCCTTCCTCACCCACCTCCAGCTGTCCCTTCAGCTCCCAGAAACCTGCACACCATGCACTTCTGTGTCCTTTAATGGAATGCATCTTCGGTGCTGATGGACATCCACTGATTTGAACATAGAAAGAAATGTCGGAGAATTCGCCTGAGCCCATGAATGGCTCTCAGCAGCAGAACCGGGTATAAGAGAGAGACGATCCAATGGCAGAGGGAGACTGGGGCACAGGTCAACAGATGTACCAGCTCGTGACGGCCCTGGAAAGTGACCAAGAGGGACAAGCCAAAAGTCTGGCATAAGGAGAATGCTTTGGGATGCCCACACACAGATGGGGCCAAGCACCAGGGAATGGTCCCTAAACTGACCTGTTTCCCTCAAGGCACCATTTTGTTCCACGTGTTCCACCTCCACAAACTGGACATGAATGCATCAGGGGCGGGTCGCTGCTGTAACAAACAGCCCCCGTGGTTTCCCACAGCAAGCGTGGACGGCTTGCTCACACGAGTTCCTGCTGACAGTGCTCCTAGCAGCTGTCCTTCCAATGCGTGCATCTGCCCAATTCTTGGGCTGTAGGGCACCCACCTTCCACGCACACCACGGGGAGAAAAGGGAGAGCCCAGAGCACGGCCCACAAAGCTGCTGGAACTAGGACTGGAGGTGACATATGCCGTTTCCGCCAGACAGAACTGAGGCATGTGGCCACCCGACCTGCCCGGGAAATGAGGAGATGTGGCCTCGCTGTGTGCCCAGGAGCAAAAGGAAGCAAGTGCAGTGAGCCCCTGGCCCCGGGCACCAGGTGGGGGCCACGAAGAAGAGTAAGCTGGATACAAAACAGTCATGGAGGAACGAGATTCTAAGAAATGGGTTTACCCGGTTCAGGAATGTCTTTAGATCTACCACAGTTCTCTTGATCGTGGGCTTCAGTGAGACAAAACAACAACAACATAGCAATGATAATTAGGTTGGGGGGAAGCTGGGATGGCTCAGAGGGTGGAGCGCTTGCTTTGCAGCCCTGTGATCCAAGGATCGTAAGCAGCCCCGACCCGTGTGGACCCATATGGTGAACTGGGGTGTGCTTTCTATGTGGGAGTCCCCCAGTTCAGTTCTCACCCAGGAGAGCTTCCCATGCAGGAGGCCCCCAGCCCAATTGCCCACCCTGCGTAGCCCCCGCCCACCTGTGTGGAACGAAACCATGCCCAAAATTGGTGATGTGCAACTATGGAGCCTGTTCTGGGCCTGCCTCCTTCTCTGTCTCTCCACCAAAAAAATAAAAATAAATCTTAATAAATAATAATACTAATAACAACTAGGTTGGGGGATACACTAAAAACAGCTAAATGCACCACACTAGGGAGCATACAGTGAATTAACTAAGCTAATTGTAGCGTTAGCCGCCAATGCCATCGCTCACGAGGATCCAAAGGCCTCTTCAGCTCGAAGCACGTAGGCAAGTACTCCTGTCCACGCACACCCCCGACTGTCAACGTCCTGTTCATCCAGTGCTGTCATTACTGTACATCGGGGGGCAGCAGGCCAGGGGGCCGCGACCCGCAGCCCACCCTGGCCCACCACCTCTTCTATGTCCTCCACAAGCTAAGTATGGCTTTTACGCATTCAAATGACTGAACAAAATCGAAAGAACCAGAATGCGGCATGACCCAGGCAAATGACATGAAATGTAAATTTCAGGGATCACACACAAAGTTTTATTGGAACACAGCCATGTTCATGTGCACTGCTCATGTCTGCAGAACCCTCGCAACAGACTGTATGGTTCACCAAGCTGAAAATATGTACTATCTGGCCCTTCACAAGAAATGTCCTCTCCCACGGTTCTAAGCCAAACTGGTTCCTTTCTGCTGTCAAACACACTTCCTGGGGTGTTGCATGCTCAGTGCTCACCACGCTTTGCTTCCCAGGGTGCTGTGTGCTCAGTGCTCACCATGCTTCACTCCCTTCGGTGCAGCATGCTCAGTGCTCACCACACTTCCCAGGGTGCTTCGTGTTCAGTGCTCACCATGCTTCACTCCCTAGGGTACAGCAGGCTCAGTGCTCACCACACTTCTCAGGGTGCTGTGTGTTCAGTGCTCACCATGCTTCACTTCCCAGGGTGCTTTGTGTTCAGTGCTCGCCACACTTCCCAGGGTGCTTCGTGTTCAGTGGTCATCATGCTTCACTTCCCAGGGTGCTGTGTGCTCAGTGCTCACATGCTTCACTCTCTAGGGTGCAGCATACTCAGTGCTCACCACACTTCTCAGTGCTCACCATGCTTCACTTCCCAGGGTGCTGCATGCTCGGTGCTCAAGCTTCTCAGTGTTTCTGCCTAAACCACAGAGCCGGTTGGCCACTCTTCATCATTTGTCCATTCACTGCACACTGGAATCTCAGTGAAGACAGCCACTGCCGTGACCTGAGGTGACGGGCCGCCCCCTCCGCTTTTCCATGCATGGCATGGGAAGATGCCGCTACACCTCAGAAGTCTTAAGCCAAAAAGGAATCTCCAGGCCTCTGGAGGCTTTCTTTCTTTCTTTTTTTCAGATTTATTTTATTGTTTGAGAGGTGAACAGGGAGGAGGGGGAGGGCCCAGGGCAGTCTCCACAGTTGTACATCATTAGCTGTCGTAGCATTTCTTCAAAGTGTGCTCCTCCCTGACAATTTTCTCCTTCTCATTTATAAATACCGTTGCTCCGGGCTGTAGCAGCTGGGATTCAAAACGACTTCCTGTGCCAGTGATTTATCTCCCCAGTTTATACACACACCCTACATCAGCTTCCCGGGGCTGCCATAACAAAGTCAAGGCCGGTGCTTACTCACAGCTGTCTGAACTCAAAGCCCCAGAGACTCTCCCCAGCACTGCTGTGGGCCGTGGGAGAAAGGACCGTGAATCTATTATTTGCCGCCCTTCCCCACCACCACCACCAATCGATCGCTGGTCCCACCCTATGTTTTCTGATCTATGGGTCTTTTTCTCTGCCCAAAACAAAGTGCCTACGTTTCTCATCAATTGTCATCAAATCCAGACTTTACCTTTCTCATTGACTCTCACCTATAATTAGCATAATTAGATGGAGCACGGCTGCAACTAATAGAAACCATGAACACCTTTTGACACCTGCATAAAGTTTTATAATTTATCCTGTTTTTAATCACCGCAGATAATTACATATTCTTTTCCTTATGATGAGACCTTTTAGGATCCACTCCCTTCGCAACTTTCAAATATACCATACAGCAGTGTCAGCCTTAGTCATCCCTACGTCCCCAGGATTGATTTATCTTATACCTGGACAGCTGTACCTTCCACCCTCCACCCCCCAACCTCTGACAATCACAAATCTGATCTCTCTTCCAATGAGTTTGGCTTTTTAGATTCCACATAAAAATGAGATCACATGGGGAAGCTGGGATGGTTCAGAGGGTTAAGCGCTCACTTTGCAGCCCCGAGGACCGAGGATCGAATCCCGGGCCCAGCCCATGCAGACCCATATGCTGAGCTGGGGTGTGCCCCCAGTTCAGTTCTTGCCAGGGCCTATGTGGGAGGCTCCCAGCCCAGTTCCTGCCCTGCGCAGCCCCGCGCCCACCTGTGGAGTGAAACTATGTGGAAAACTAATGCTGTCAACTATGGAGACTGCTCTGGGCCCTCCCCCTTCTCTCTGCCTCTGTATCTCTCTCTCTCTCTCTCCCTCTCTCTCTCTCTCTCTCTCTCTCTCTCTGTCAAAAACAATAAAAATAAATCTTAAAAAAAAAAAATGCGGGAAAGCCGGGACAGCTCAGCGGGTTGAGCGCTCGCTTTGAGGCCACGAGGACCGAGGATCGAATCCCGGCTCCAGCCTAGGCAGGACCCACATGCTGAACTGGGGAGTTCCCACAGTTCGGTTCTCTAGCTGTCTCTGTCTCTGTCTCTCTCTCTATCTGTCAAAAGTAAAATAGAAATAAATATGCACTGAAGATAAAATAATTACTCTCTATAAA
>PVKE010040178.1:0-14699 GCA_004027555.1 Craseonycteris thonglongyai
ATCGAATCCCGGCCCCGGCCCGTGTGGAACCATATGCTGAACTGGGAGCTCCCCTAGTTCAGTTCTCTCTGTGTCTCTGTATCTCTCTCTCTCTCTTTCCTCTGTCTAAATAAATAAATAAATAATATATATATTAAAAAAAATAATAATTTCAGTAGATAATGTGACAAAAAGTCACTAGCAGCGAGCTTACTTTATTGATGACATATGATCCCAATAACTTTTAACTATTTTCAAAAAAACAAACAAGTATTTTTAAAAGTTTATCTTTTTCCTCTTGTTCTTTTTTATTTGTACTTCTATTTCTTCTTCTCCAAACTTTTTATTTTGAAATAAATGTAGACATACAGAAAAGTTGTGAAATAATACAGATTTCACTCAACTTCTAATGTTAACTTACTTAACCAGCATAAAATTATGAAAACCAGAAAATGTATGCTGTTACCATGCTATGAAATAAACTATAGACTTTATTGAATTCTCACTAGTGTCCTTTTTCTGTTCCAGGATCCACTAGGAACCACATTGCATGCAGCTGTGTCTCCTTAGTCTTCCATGTCTAAAAGCCCGTCGGGCTTTCCTGGTCTTCCAGGATCTTGACATTGCTAATAAATATTGGTCAAATATTTTGTGTAATGTCTCTCAATATGGGTTTCTCTGGCGTTTTCCTAATGGTTAGTCTAAGGTTATTCATTTTGGCAAGAATGCCACAGAAATTATGTTTCATAAGCACATCATCATCAGGGGTCTATATGATGTCAACAATGATATTAACATTGATCACTGAATTCCATACTACAAGTTTATTTTAGTCTTTAGTCTTTCCTTATTTGTAACTCCTTTCTTGTGACAGTGAAAATCCTGACTTTTATTATTTATAATTTATTCACTTATTCATTTAATCCTAGTATGTACTTGTCACAAAATTCCTGACCAACACTCCTGTGAAAAATAGATTTATTACTAGAGTATAGTACTGATGCACATTTGTTTTTATCATTAGCCTTACAGTACCCAGTCAAAATATTATTTTTCAAAGTGACAGGTTAGTTCTTTTCCTGCTTCTCTTTAGTGTGCTTTAGTTAATCATTTATAACCCAATTAGGTTCATTTATTGTTACTTAATATTCCATACTGGTTGACTTCAATTATTTAATTTAAATTAATTCATTTAAATTATTTATTTATTATTTGAGTATGTAAAACATGGGTATGGCTCTAAGCATCAAAGCTTTACAAAAAAGGATACTCTGCTATGTGTTACAATACTTCCTCATCCCTCCTGGTCTCTTCCCATTTCCCTTTAATCCACTCCTTTCTTAAATGCCCCCTAAGTAACTGGTCTCTTATTATTTCCAATGGTTATTTCCAATGTTTTGCTATTACAAAAAATGCTGCAATAAATAACATATACATTTTCATATTGCAGTATCTTCATCGTGTATATTTAGGGTAAATTCTTAGAAATTGGAATGCTGAGTTAAATAGTGGATAGGTAGGTTTGTTAGGTATTGCCAAATTTCCTTTCAAAAGGCTTATATGAATTTGGATTCCTACCAGCACTATATGATAGTGCCTGTTCCCCACAGCTCCACCAATAGAATGTATTGTCCTGCTTTTTATTTTTAACATTGTAATGTTATCTTAATTTGCATGTCTCTAATTAAGAGTGAGTTTGAACATTTTTTGAATGCTATTACCCTAGAGATTTTTTTTAATTAAACTTATTTTAACAGAAAAGGGCAGGGGGAGCTAGGATGGCTCAGCAGGTTAAGCACTCACTTTACTGCTCTGGGGACGGAGGATTGAATCCCAGCCCAGGCTTGTGTGGACCCATTTGCTGAACTGGGGTGTGCTTCCCATCTGGGAGGCCCCCAGTTCAATTCTTGCCTCCCCGCCACCCCCCCACCATCGTTCAGGCCCTGGCTCGAGGGGGCATGTCTCCCATGTGGGAGGCCCTCAGCCCAGCTCGGACCCTGTGCAGCCCCTGCCCACCTGTGTGGAGCAAAACCACATTGAAAACTGGTGATGTACAACTATGGAGACTGCTCTGGGCCCTCCCCCTTCTCTCTGTCTCTCTCTGTCTTTGTCTCTATCTGTCTGTCAAAAATAATAAAATAAATCTTTAAAAAAAATTTATTAGGGGATATTGGTTAGAAAAATTACATAGGTTCCAGGTGTACAATTCCATAATATATCATCTATGTACACTCACTACACAGAGTCAGTTTTTTTTTCCCATCACCATATATTTGAATCCCCCTCCCCACCTCCTCATATTTCCTCCCCTTCTGACAACCACCAAACTACTGTCTGTGTCCATGAAGTTTTTCTTTTTTCCTGTTTTGACTGTGAACATTCTTTCATTTGTTTGAGAGCTTACATTTTTGGAGGAATTGCCGGTTCTTGTCATTTTCCAATTTTTCTATTGGAAAAAATTCACTTCTAAAATACCAGAATTTGCCATTAGGGAGGGCACTGAAATTAAATTAAATGATACAAAATTAAGTTAAATTTTTTTTTATGATAGGAGTTCAAAACAAAGTCGTCATTGGAGAAAGGATGTAAAATTTTAAGGTAACTCCTAATCCGTTCACTTATCCATCCACTCTTTACACAAATATTTAGAAACTAAAGCTAATTCTTTGCCCTAAGAAGCTAGCAGTGGAAGAGAGATGTATAAACCATAAATAAAACACAGCTTTGCAGTAGAGATAGCACTGCAGAGCTCAGTAAAGGATCAAAGAAGGGAGTGGTTCTTTCTTATCTTTTAAGGGAAAAGCAAGCCGTTAGAAAAAGCTTCATATAGATTATGAAATGTGAGCTGAATTGAAGGAGGTATCTCCCACTTAAATATACAAATGCTATCACCTTACTTTCTAGTGACATTTGGTAAGTAAGTACTGCGTCCACTAAACAACAAACTCCACCTCTGAAAAAACCAGCAATGCAGGTAGCACCCACAGTTCAGACTCTCTATGTACCTCCAATACTGCCCTATGTTCTTTCATAGGACAGTATTAGAGACAGGGATAATAATTCTCATTTAACATAAGCACATCATATCTTGCTACCAAACTAAAAAAAGAAAGGCAAGGAATAATGTTGCTTTTACAGTGTTTTGATAAAACCTGCTAAGGTCCAGTTAATGAATAAGTCTTTGATCATTTTCCTCCAACCTTCCCACCCCAATCTTCAAATGAATAATGTTAATACTTCAGGATTTGCTGCTATAGCTGGACATTTTCCATTCTCTTCGAATAACATTTTAACAAGTTGTTTTGAATAAATTCAGAGCTTGTCATTTAGAAAAGATTTAAAAAACTTTAAAGATAAATTATCTGAACCAAATAGAAGGGAAGTGTTTTTACTTTATGGTAGCTAAGAATGAGTTGTTTATTGTGTGAAATATGAACTCAACCAATTCAAGCTTATAAATGCTTGAGAATTCCAAGGAAGCCACATTTGCTTATTAGTCAAAACTCGTTACAAGAATAGAGGCACAATCTCAAATAGGCATTCTCACTCCTATCACCTGAACTCTTCTTTGACCCTAAAAAATCTCACGCATTTTTTAAGACCTACCACAAATGTCACAGTGCTCCCTAGGGGAAATTTTCTCCAATCGCTCACCTCTAACCCAAATCAATCACCATTACCTCTGAGTTCTCATAAGACACTGTAGTTCCTCTACATATTAAATGTCTCAGACTGTTGATGACCTCAGGATTTGTGTCTGCTGACCAGATCCTTCCATAGGTTTAATCACACATCTCTAGGCTTTCCTGGAAAGTTGTACTTATATTATCTACAGGTATTTCCAAAACAACAAATCTGCAAGTGGCTACATCTCTTTCTCCCAAAACCTGTGGAAGTGCACATTTTAGTAGAAGACTGCATCATCTATATATTTTCCAAATTAAAAAAATCTGTGAGCCATCCTAGACTCCAGCTAACTCACCTCCAATCAACCAGATATCAGAGATACTATTTCCTCAACATCCCTCATATCTATCCACTTAGTTACTGCCTTCTTTGAGGCCTTATCTCTGCTTTATTATTGTAACATCTTTATTAAAAAAAAAAAAACAACAGTCCAACTATCTTCAATTCAGCCCATACACTATCAAAATAATCACCCCAAAACTCAAATCCCTGCGGGACTTCACAGTATTCAAGAGAGTCAACAAGCTTGGTCCATAATCCCTTGATGATTTGCCTTAGCTTCTTCCATACATCTACATGAACTTAAACTTCATTCATATCCTTGAGGAGTGCTATTTCATGTGTGTATATCTTTGCACATTCTGTTCTCCTTCTCTGGACATCCTGCCTTCCTTCTTCTCCTAGTGAGTATGTACCAACCCTTCAAATACTGGGTCTAATGTCACCCCCACTGAGAAACCTCCTGTGACCAAGTTAGATGTTCCTCTTTGGGGCTCATCTATACATATTTCTTAGCATGGAACTTTCACACAGTAGACTCTGATTGGTTTTATTTATGGCTTTTATGTCTTAGAGACATAGAGGAGAACCAAAATGCCTGTTGAAAATTCCACCAAATAATAATACAGTTTTAACTGTGATTGGTGAAAAAAAAGAAGAAGAAGAAGAAGAAGAAGAGGAATACGTGGTGTTCTAGTACCTCAAGTAATGAGTAAACGTTGCTCTAGTTGGAGGAATCAGGAAAAGTTGAGGTTCTTATCACGTAACAATGCCTTCTATCACAATTAGTTGTTTTTATATACATTTCCTCACCTCAAACACATGCACTCACGCACACACACATGCACACTTTATTCCCTTTTCATGGCAAACATGAGGTTTATTCATCATGAAATACCACCACTACCACTTACCTCCATACAGAAACACTGCTCAAAAGAGAAGATTGTTGGCAAAGACCTACTGAATTGAATTGAAAGTTTTGTTCAGTGTTGTGGAATAATTATATGATGTTGTTTCTTTCAAGATTGAGTTAACCACATAGTTCACCTGTAGATAAGGCCTTAATCAAATTTATTATAACTTTATATGCAGTTATATACAAAAGCAACATGTACTGTGAGTTCTATCATTTCTGAAAATCAATGCACACCTTCCAGATGGTTTCAGTTATGATAAATATAAAGGAGGTCTTGAAAGGAGTGAAAACAAAACAAACCACAAAACAACAAAAACAAAAAAATCCTCAAATCAGGGGAAAAGCAATGTTTTGAATGAACCCTTTAATTGAATAGTCCAACATAATAATTCTGGAAGATGTCCTTTAATTGACTTTAATTGACTAGTCTGACATAATAATCCAGAAAAGAGGTTTCTAAAGCACCCATCTGAAAGGTCTCATACTTCCTGAATTTGCAACTGGTTCCATTTCTGATTCAATAGGTTGATTATAAAAAATAAGTTAGGGAGCAGGAATGGCTCAGTGGGTTGAATGGGGCGAGCTTCCCATGTGGGAGACCCCCAGTTTGGCTCCCACCTGGGGCGTGCCTGTCATGCGGGAGGACTCGTGTCTGTTCACACAGCACAGCTCTGTGTGCCCCCGTGGAATGAAACTCTGACAGAAAACTAATCACATACAACTATGCAGACTGCTCTGAGCCCTCCCCCTTCTCTCTGTCTCTGTCTCTCTCTCCCTCTCTTTCAAAAACA
This sequence comes from Craseonycteris thonglongyai, assembly GCA_004027555.1. Classification (NCBI taxonomy): domain Eukaryota; kingdom Metazoa; phylum Chordata; class Mammalia; order Chiroptera; family Craseonycteridae; genus Craseonycteris; species Craseonycteris thonglongyai. Next base: position 5,656 of record PVKE010040178.1, read on the forward strand.
ATAAAATAAATCTTAAAAAAATAAACCTAAAAAAATTAGTTGTAGTGGGAAGACCAGAGAGACCTGGTCTCCATTGACTTAAGTATACACAGAAAAGCTCCAGTCACGTGAATATGCAAATCACTGGGATAATGCTTCCAGGAGCTATCATAAAGTAACCTTCATCAGCATCCTGAGCTTGTGTAAGTTTCCATTTGGATTCAAATGTTATTAAACATTTTCATTTTAGATCTACGTTATCTTTTGATCCATTTCCTCTCACTTGGTGAAGCTCAGTGGTTAAGACTTTGTGCTTCCAAATCATACTGGACCCTGACACTTGTGATTTACTTCTCCAAACTCTTTTTTCTTCTTGTTTGTACTGTAGAGTGAGTATTAATAAATATTTAACAGGACTGCAGTCAGAATTAAATGAAATAAAATATCTCAGTATTGTGTCTGCCAGAGAGTAAATACTCAATAAATGGGGGTAATGAATAGTGGTGCTAGTGGGGATTTTACTGACATTGATAACTTTTGAAAAACACTTCCATTAGTAATCCTTTTCATAAAGATATATTCAGTAACATCAATCACCTGTTATTTGAGACTATTTTTTATATCTTCTCTACAACATCTATGTAAATAACTAAGAACCATTTTTGTTTGGAAGATGACTCCAAAGAAATTCAATTTTTAGTAAAATGTTTTGAAGATTCTTGCTTCATCAAAGTTGTATAAGAAGTGTCTGTTAATAGGCATGGAGGTTCTTTTGGAGCTGATGAAAATGTTCTAGAATTAGTAATGATGGTGGCACAACCTTATGAATATATAAAAAAACACCTCAACTGTACCCCACAAAAAGATGAATTATATGATAATCTGAATTATATCTCAATTTTTTTTTTAATCTATGAGAAATATAAGTGGACTTCAAAGCTGAACATTCCAGTGTTACTAGTTACCAGCTGTGTGTGATCATGGACAACTTGCTCAACTTCTTTGAGCTTCATTTTTCTCACATAAAAAGTGAGGCTAATGAGCTGCCTCATAGAGGTGTCATGACAATAAAATATAGGAAAAAGGAATTTGAAACACTTAACGCTGAGCTTAGCACTTATAGACACTCCACAAATAAATTTCTTGTGTTTTTTCCCCCAAGAACTGTGATCTGCTTAAGAAGAACTAGTACATTTTAATATTTTAAAAATATTAAATCTGAACATGGTATAGAATACCCATTGGACATTTCTGTATTTACAATTTGTAATCTGTATATGCAAATAGAAATATTTTTCTGAAAGGTGGATTCTAAAATGTTCAGGCTATTAAAAACATTTTGGATTCTTACATGTGGGAAGGAAAAGGTATGAGGATAACACTTGGAATACCAGTCCCCCTTCCATTTTCTAGCACATGCCTGATGCTGTCACTGACACCTTGAGCTGAAGAACATAAGCAGCTATTGCTTAAGAGGAGGTGTTAGCGTGATGCCCACTTTTGGGGGGAGAGTGTGTTTGTTTGCTTGTTGTTGTTTTTTGGTTTTTTTAAGATTTATTTTATTGTTTTGAGATGAGAGAGAGAGAGAAGTGGGGAGGGCCCAGAGCAGTCTCCATAGTTGTACATCATTAGTTGTGACATGGCTTCATTCCACACAGGTGGATGTGGGGCCACACAGGGCAGGAACCAAAGCAGGGTCTCCCACATGGGAAGTGAGAACCTTCACCACCAAGCCATTCCAACAGTTACCGCTTGCACCGCAGTTTAGTACGTGAGGTTTGCATGGGTCAGAGACAAGAATCGAACTCGTAATTGCAAGGCTAGTGCTCAACCATTGAACCATTTGGGCATCCCCTGCTTGTTTGTGTTTAACCCAAAGTATTACCTAGACACTCAGCATTAGGATTCCATTTTGTATTAACCAACCACGATGACACCTTGGCTATATTATTACTTAGTATTTTTTTATTAAAAAGGCCAAAATAGAAGGTGAAAAAACAGTCTGCACTAGGATTTCAACAATGTTTGAAAAGTATATACATTTGGGGGAAAAAAGACTGAAAGCACAGATACAAAGATAAAACAGTGGCTATTTTTTGGTGATTATTAGGTTGGTTACTGGCAGTTGAAAGGAGGCAGTAGATTGCAGCTTGTTCAGAGCATGACTTCTGCAACTGGACTTTCTAGGCTTCACTTCTGCCCAACCACTTACTGCCATGCTGTATTTGTGCAAGTCACCTGACCTCTGGAGTCACTACTCTCTATTTCTATAAAATGAGAGTGCTAATATATCACAGGGTAAGGTTTAAGTGAGAGAATATATATAAAACATGATGTACAGTACCTGTAGAACATTAAAATACTCAATATATATTATCAGCAATTTCTTTTTATTTTATTTTTTGACAGAGAGAGAGACAGAGACAGAGAGAAGGGGGAGAGCCCAGGACAGTCTCCACAGCTGCACATCATTGGTTTCTCCACACAGCCCCACTCCACAGGTGGGCACGGGGCTGCACAGGGAAGGAAATGGGCCAGGGCGTCACCCTGGTGAGAACCGAACTGGGGGAACTCCCCAGCTCAGTACACGGGTCCACTCGGGCCAGGGCTGGGACTCGAACCCCGGTCCCTGGGGCCGCAAAGTGAGCGTTCAACCCTCTGAGCCATCCCGGCTTCCCTTATCAGCAATTTCTAGTCCTGCATTCCTCTATTTTTAGACTTTCTACAATTTATGTTAAATACTTTTAAAATCAGAAATAAATATTATTTGTTATTTTTTATATATGAGCATACTTTTTACTTTATAAAAAGTGGTTTAAAAAAACTTGTAAAAATGTCAAATATTCATATTACAACCCTGCAGATTACAGGAGCAAAAAATAATTCTTTCATGGCCTAGTAGATGTGCTTCATTTTTGAACTCTAGTGAGAGCCATGAACAGGCTGTATTCATGCTATTATTATTCTCAGTTCTTCTGAACTCATATGTTGAACATTTCTGGAAAAGTATAAGCTATGACTTAGATGGAATTTTCTGATTGCCTGCATAGACTTAAAAGAATTGAAATACCACTTCTAGGAAGTCGGTTCAGCAATATCCCTAAGGCAAGCTACCAGATACTCTTTTTGAAAAGTATTAATATACCAATTTACAGTTTTATTACACATGCCTTCCTCTGCTTCCAGCCCCTCAAATTACATTTTTTTAAATAAAAATAAAATGCACTTTTATTCATGGGTTCCCAGAATCAATTAATACAAGCTCAGGAAAAATGAGAGACTGACTAGTTATCCAGATACGCTAAGAAAGAAAAACTGAGATGGGGACATATCAGATCAATTTCCTAATAATGTTTGCTGCCTATTTCAACTTCAGACTTTAAAAAGTTACTGACACATACACTCAGGCTCACACACAAAAAACATCTCCAATTTTTGAAATAATTTTCTTAACCTAATTACAATCTAGTCATTTTGTAGGGAATGTGATCAGAAAACGAAATATATTACTGTTTCTCTTGGGGTTTTATTTGTTTACTTTTTTCCTGGAAGCCATTTTTACATTTCAAAGCAAAAGCATCTAGTTACATTCAATCCTGACTATATTTACATTGCATGACACTTAGCAAGTTGCAAACACAATGCCATTGCTTTCTCTAGCCCTATTTCTCCCGCACACCTTCACAACAAAATAAATAATGGATGCTAATATCTATTTTCAAAAGGCATTTCATCTGACATTACTATTTTACTCAAAGAAAAATATCCCAGGTTTAGGGATTGCTTGGGGAAACAAATGTAAAATGGTGTGTGGTCAGGAATACAAACTACTTTTGATAAAACACTGTTGAATGTTTCACTACCTTCTTCAAACACCTACAATAGTTCTCTATAGCCTGAAGTAGAATTTCCATTGTCTTAAACTTGGCATTTAAGAATCAGCACAACCTTTATCTAGCTTTCTGCCCATACATTCTACAATATTGCATCACCCATAATTACTTCAAGCTCACTCATGACCTCATATCTGAAACACTTGGGATTACATGTTTACTGCAATTCAAATTGGGTGGGGGGGAGGGCAGAGTTACAAAGTAGTAATTTTTAAGTGACACGGTAAAATGCATAAAACATTAGCAAAATCTCTGAATGTTGCGGTAGCACCTATAATAAAAAAAATGATATTTTGGTAGCCAAAGCTCCAAATATTCTTATAAATGGAGTAAATAAAGATTTTAACAGCCTCATGTCATTTCAGGTCAGTTTGTGCCACCAAAGTATTTTGCTGCAAACTTAATAAAAAAACAATGGGTTTCAGTGCATTGTGGATTTAGAATGTATGGATAATGGATTGTGAGCCTGTGTTTGCTCTAGTTGGACACACACTTTGGTATTTGGGGGATTTTGTTCACTTATTTTCTTTAGCCAAGAATGTCTTCTATACCTCTTCTAGTGTATTAACCTTTATGTGGACCAGTCGTAATGTCAGCTCTTCCACAAAGCCTGACATTGGAAGCACCATCCTTTCTCTGTTGTTTGCATGTGCATTTCTCCTTCCAGGCTAGAAACTCTCTGTGTCTGCTTTGCCTTTGTGAATTGTGACTCCTGGCAGTGTATTTTTCTCAATAGAATAAATAAATTGAATGAAATGAGCCTACTAATATAAAAAATACCGACAAAACAAACCAGAGCATTCAGTGTCCTATCTCCACTCCTCTTAATAAATGTGGATTTTTATAAGATGACAGTTCTTCTTTTTCACTTTACTCAGGATCTCCCTTTTCTGCTTTAAAACATCTAGGCAGTGCTAAGAACAACTATCAGTAGTTACTATCTTTCCATTCAACACTCTAAGCAGACTTCACACAGACTAATTTTAGGTTAACTCAGGAAATATGGGACAAAAATTAACTTTTCCATATATCGCACTCTTTATTTTTTTCTAATTATTTAACTATATTTGTATTATTTCCAGGAGCATGTTTTTTTCAGCTTTTTACTTGATTAGACATGTATCTTATTTTGCATTCCATACAGGGCACTTTGCAGATAATTAAGAGCTGACAAATGAATTACTATGACTAAATAACAATTATGGATAAGGGTAAATTATTTTTATTTTAAATATGTAGATGAGGGGCAGAACTATGTTTCTAATATTAACTCTAACTTCAATTACTAGAGTTTATAGGACATATCACCATATAGGAATACCACCCTATTATTTTAAGTCTGAGTGGATGCAACATAGTTCCTTTAAGTCCAGGCCTAACTTTTACTCTATGCTGTTTACAATCTTATATTCTATTTCTTTTATTAATTGTTACTTTATTGGAGTGACATTGGTTGATTAAAAATTACATAGGTTCCAGGTGTACAATTCTACATGACATCATCTATGCACTGCATTATGAGCTCACCACCCTGACAGTTCTCTTCCCATCACCATATATTTGATGCCCCTCCCTACTCCCCCACCCTCAGGTAAACCACTAAACTATTGACTGTACCCATGAGTTTTTGTTTCTTTGTTACTTTCAGTTTTATATTTCTATAATTTAGTTGATTGTCATGTGAAATGAGATGTTCTTATTCCTTTTGTAAGAAATTTATTCTTAGGATATTTAAAAAGCAAACAAATAAATGAACAAAATACTTCCTATAATGTTAATAATAATACAAATAGCGTACGAGGTGTATTTTGACTATAAGGACTGAAAAACAACCCTAAATAATTCTTAGATCACAAAAATTAACTATAATGTGCAAAATATGGCTTTTCTATATTTTGTATTTCACTTCACATAGAATATTAGTTCAAATTTGTGCTAATGAATAACACCTGTCTAGCCATCCATTCATTCATCTATCTATCCATCTACCCACCCATCCATTCATTCGATCAGTCATCTAAACATCCATAAGGGAAAAAAATTCTACATATAATTTTAATTCCTTTTCTAGGAGGATGATTCAACTAGAAAGAAGAGGTCCTTTTTGTTCATTAGCACATCTTGATAGATTCAAAATGTACAGAAGAGTCAAAGGTGACTTTGGGGATAAGGCTAGAGAAAATGCATTTAATCTTTATAGCCAAGTGAGAAGAATCTGGAGTTCTGGAGACCTTCTGGAAGGGATTGTGAAAAGCTAAGAAACCTGGCAGGAGGCTGCAGTTTGAAGAGTAAAAGTGGCAAAGCAATTATTTGAAGAACAGAACAGAGACAGCTGAACAATCTCTACACTGAAATGATTAGGCAGAAGTAGAAATCAGAAACAGAGGTGACCATAAAACTAGAACCTCAACCTGAAAAGTCACATAAAACTTGGTGGTGCGGGAGGAGGATATTGAACCTTCCAATATTCATAGAATGAGGATCAAAGCTATCTTATCTAGGTCTTAATCGGTATGGAGACTTAAGCTCTATACTTGAGATCCATAAACACAGGCACGTACACATTCACACAAAGCAAGTATATCTGGAAGTTGTTGATCCCATAACCTCAAATATCTGCAACAATGGCAGAAACAGAAAAGAAAATGCAAAGGGAGAAAGAAAAGACATCTAGGTATTCAACACAGTGATAATATTGTAGTTGAAATTTTTTATATTTTGTAGGGGCCCATTGAGTCCTTATACAATGTTTATCTACTTAAAAAAAAAAATCTATGTACTTTTTTAATGTATTCTTCTACGTAGCTACTTCACTACACTTTCAGAGGTTAGTAAACTGACCCACAGACCAAATGCACTCACTGCCTGTTTTAAAGAATAAAGTTTTATTGGAACACAGTCATGCCTATTCATTTGTGGATTGTCTGTGGCTATTTTATGCTACAACTGCAGCGTTGAGGGAATGTGATGGAGAAGGGACAGTCTGCAAAGCCTAAGACATTTACGACCTAGATGTTTATAGAAAAAGCTTGCTGACTTCTGTTCTAGAAGGAGGGAACAGGACACTAAAAGACACAGATTTTTTAAAACTGAGGAATAATTTTAAGGAGAAAAATAAACAAATAATCAAACCAAAAAATATCAGACCCAAAAATGTCACAATAATAAAAGCCATGTGGTATAAGAACAAATAGTGTCAGACACCTTAACAAGTCTCTCAGAGGGACTGTGTACTTTTACAGTGCAGTACAATTATTAATAGTCATGATGATGCTAAGAATTCATCAAAGATACATTTAAAATCTTTTATAAATTGAGGCTTGAAAAATACATTTTAAAAAATAGTAAGATTTTGCTTTTTTATTTTTATTTTTTAGAAGAGGTTTTATGCTAAAAGGAGTAAATTTTGATATCTGGAAAATTCACTCCTGTAAATTTCCTTTATTCTTCTGAGAATTTTGCTATAAATTTAAGTTATATCTGTATTAAATATTTCTAAAATAGCTATTGGAAAACTATAAAAATATGCAGGATACAACAAAACCACAATTTGAGAGTAGGAATTCAACAGTAGTTATCTGGTTCAATTCTTAACTCCTTCCACCTAAAATAGAAACTCTATAAAGACAGGAACTTTTTAATCTCATTAATCAATATATTTCCAGAGGCTAGAGCTATATCTGTCATAGAGTCTATACTCAATAAATATCTGTTCATAAATGAATGAATAAATGAGTGATGGTATTCAAGGTATAACTGATAACCATGAAGATTTTTAGACACCAGGCAAGGTAAAGGCAAACTACCCAGATTCTGGCTTAGTCTTCTCAAAAATTCCTTATAGAGAGATCCAAGATGGCGGCATGAGAGGAGAACGCCGATAACTGCCTGGGAAGGGCCTTGTGAGCAGAGGGGAATCCACAGGGGAAACCCTGAGAAGAAACCTCAACTAAGAGAACCACACAACACGGAACAACACACAAAGGTTAGAGAAAAAAAGGGGAGAGCGGGAGAGGAAAAGGGAAGCAGCGGTTCGGGGACAGAGACTCGGAGCGCAGCCCGGGGCTGGCAAAAACAAAGGGGGATTGGGGGACTACGGTCACAGTGGAGCTGGATCGAGGGCGGGCTGGAAGCCGAGACCTAGGGAGCGTGGAATCCCCACAAGACTGTGGACAATTTAACATCTGATCTCAAGGGACAGCACACAGTGCCCTAATCAGATCACAGAGCCTAAAGTGGCACAGGGACTGTGGAGCAGGGCGGCTGCACTTCCCGGCGGGCGGGGTGAGAGCAGGGCACCAGCCCACAGCAGCTCAGCACCCCTGATTTACGGAGGAGACTGACTGTGAAGGAGCGCCTTCTGAGGACAGGGCTCTTGGAGTGAGGGCTGGGGCTGGAGTGGGCACAGCTGCAATGGACGTGCTTGGAGTGAATCCGGCGGTCTCTACAGAGCCGGGAGCGTAGAGCAGCTGCCGCCCGAGGTACGGCCTGTGCGCGCAGGGCTTTCGGCGCCCCGCCCACCGGGCCTCCACAGCGCCGCTGCCAGCATGCAACTGGGCTTTTGGCGCCCCACCCACCAGGCCGCAGCGGCACCACTGCTTGCTTGCCAGCGTGCAATTGGGCCTTCGGTGCCCCGCCCACCGGGCCACCCCACAGCACCACTGCCTGCTTGCCGGTGCGCTACTGGGCTTTTGGCACCCTGCTTGCCAGGCCGCCGCAGCGCTGCTGCCTGCTCGCGAGCGCGCAGCTGGGCTTTTGGTGTTCCGCCCACCGGGCCTCTGGGGCGTGGCGGACGGCGCACACAACTGGGCTGCCTGCCGGGTCTCCGCAGTGTCATTGCCTGTGCGCGGGACTGGGAGGCCGACCAGGGCCTCTGCCAAGCCCCAGCCCATCCAAGTGCTGCCTTGTGGGCGTGGCTTACAGATACGATTGAAGGAGGGACAGCCAGGAGGAGGAAAGACCAGAGCTCCTGCGCCCCGCTCCCACTGAACCACCAGCCCCCCTGCTGAAAGAGGAATCTGCTATTGTGTCTCAGGCCCGCCCTAGCTCCTACTCACATGCCCCCACCCCTGGCCACACCTTTACTACCCTGCTATCTCACAGCTAAGACAGCAACCTGAAGTGCCCCAGGACACAGAAGCTGTCTGCTTCCCCCAACCCTCTCCCAAAATC
>PVKE010040179.1:0-14699 GCA_004027555.1 Craseonycteris thonglongyai
ACCAGATATATCGGGTTGGAGGGGGACCTGATTCTGGGAGCTGGGCACATAATGCGATTGCATGGGTGATGTGATGTGGAGTTGTACATTGGGAAACTGTCTGATTGTTACCAACCAATGTCACCCCATTAAATTTAACAATAAAATATAATAATATTAAAAAAAAAAAAAGAAAAGAGATCCCCAAAATTACTAAAACTGAAAAAAAAAATAATGAATGCCAGTGTTACCATGCAGCGGACAGGACAAAGAAAATGGGAAAAGCATGGTTGTCTTGTGGTTAGGAGAGCGCAAGACCATCTTGAAGTGGTATTTGAAATTGGAGAACATTGTGGAAGTACAACGACAGTGGAGGCACGAGTATGCAACAGAACCTCCAACATGCCTAACAATTACACACATTCGTGATAAGTTTGAGGTGCAAGGATTGAAATGGCATGTGCAGTGATACAAGTGGACGCATTGCTTAACGTTGCTCAAGCGGTTGTTCACGGTAATCAGAAGTGTCTGGACACTGATGGTAACTACTTTGAGCACCTCTTACAATTGCAGAAGTCAAACATGACTTGTATTCATCTTTTGTTATTGGCATATATTGAGCGTTACAATTTTAAAGATTTATCTTTATTGTTTTTGACAGAGAGAGAGATACAGAGACAGAGACAGAGAGAAGGGGGAGGGCCCAGAACAGTCTCCATAGTTGCACATCATTTGTTTTTCCACATAGTTTCATTCCACAGGTGAGAGTGGGGCTACACAGGGCAGGAACTGGGCCGGGGTCTCACCCCGGTGAGAACTGAACCGGGGGCACTCCCCAGTTCAGCATGTGGGTCCACACAGGCCGTGATTCCATCCTCGGTCCCCGGGGCTGCAAAGTGAGCACTTAGCCCACTGAGCCATCCCGGCTTCCACAAGTGTTATAATTTTAATAGAGTTTTTCGTTTCTTAAAATGTGTATACAATTTTTGGCACCCTCTGTATATTTCTTATTATAAATCACAATATCACATATACATATGTATGTGTGTGTGTGTGTGTGTGTGTGTGTGTGTGTGTATGTTTGAATGTACTGAGTTGTGATATAAAATGTTTTTCTTAATGTCTACCATGGTAAAAATATGGCTGAAAACCCTTGCTTTAAGTCACGTTTTTCTTCTATGCTCTGTAAGATATATGTTAGAGGCCTATAGTTATGTGTTTACTTTGTGATTGAAAAAAGAAATACTGGGGTAAATGATATGTCATAGCCCATGACTTAATTCATTTGAATCAGTAACTTGATAGTGGCCCAGAAAAAAATGGATAGATAGCCACCTGACCAGCATGAGATAAAAAATTCTGTGATGTCATTAACCTCAAGCAAGAAGAAATTCTGCATTATTTTAATCAACAGAGGGAGGCAGTGCTGAGCACAGATCTATGCCAAGGCACACAGAAGACTAATCCCCTAACCATCACCACTCTGGAACCCATCAAGTTCGACCTTCAGTTACAGCTGTCTACCAAAAAGCCCAATAAGAAAGCAGAAATTACTTCATACCTTCCAGTTTTCCTTATTTACAAAAACTCCTCTTATTTTAGTGTTTTCTGTTTAGCTTGGTCCCTAATGGGACAGGTGTTAGTTTTGTTTCATATATGAAATTACAAAGGTACCTAAACTCAGAATAGTTCACTTTTTGGCATAATGATCTTATTTACATATTGAATTAATGAAAAATAAACCTTTTAATATTATTAAAGCAAATTAAACCAAGATGTGCAGGGGTACCCAGAAGTAAATCTGCCCTGACAGACTATATGGAAAAAAACGTTTAGTAAACTCATTATTTTTCCATTGATTCATTGCTCAGAAGCCCCTGACATTTTGGCATCATGCTTCTCTGCCAGCTCTTTCTTTTCATCAAGAAGCTAATGATAAAAGAATTCTGATGTGACTATATATAACCACTCCCTAAACTATCTATTTGATACATTTATATTTTCTTTTATTGTATTGCTGAACATAAGACAAAATTATTTAATTATTACATTGTGGTAAGAACCGTTTGTCTATCTGTCCAAAGATTTACTATAAGCATGAAAGCATATGTGTATGCCATGAAAAAGTCCTGTGAAATGATTTGGTAGAGATAAATAGGAATAAAGACATTCTGCTTGTGAGGTATCTTTCTAATTATGCCAGAGCAAGCAATGACCAGGCTGAATCCTAGATGAGTATAAAACAGGCAGATATAGATTGAAAAGCAGTGAGTGCTGAATTTTGTGTCTGATTCTTACACAATCAATTATCCTTGATCAGCATAATTTTCCTCAGAAGTTTCCATGGGAATGACATTAATAACATGCTTTAACTTCTGAAAATAGCTTGCTCCATTTCTCAACAATGGGTCTGAGTACAGCTGTTGAGAGGAGAGTAAACATTTGGAGGGGAGATTACCTTTTTCCAAAATACAAACACTGGGGAAGCCGGGATGGCTTAGTGGGTTAGGCGCTCACTTTGCAGCCCCGGGGACCGAGGAGCGAATCCCGGCCCGTGCAGACCCACATGCTGAATTGGGGAGTGCCCCCAGTTCAGTTCTCACCGGGGCAAGACCCCGGCCCAGTTCCTGCCCTGTGCAGCCCCGCGCCCACCTGTGGAATGAAACTATGTGGAAAAACCAATGATGTGCCACTATGAAGACTGTTCTGGGCCCTCCCCCTTCTCTCTGTCTCTGATTGTATCTCTCTCTCTCTCTGTAAAAAACAATAAATAAATCTTTAAAAAAAAAACAAAAAACAAACACTAAGTAGTCCTCCTTATCTGAAGTTCCACTTTTTTCAGTTTCAGTTACCTGTGGTCAACTGTGGTTCAAAAATATTAAATGGAAAATTCAGAAATAAGTAATTTATAAGTTTTATTGTATTGCATGCCTTTCTGGGTAGCATGTTGAAATCTCTCATTATTTTGCTGCATTCCTCTGTGGAAGTGACTCATCCCTTTGTGTAGCATTCTTGTAGGCAAAGTTTGTCCAATACTTGGCCCGTGGGTCACATGCAGCCCAGGAGAGCTTTGAATGCGGCCCAATGCAAATTCATAAACTTTCAAAAAAATGTATGAGATTTTTGTTGTTGTTAAATTTATTGGGGTGACATTAATTGATATCAATTACATTGTTTCCAGGTGTACAATTCTACATTACATTGTCTATACATTGCTCACCACCCAGAATCAGCTCACTTTCCATCACCATGTGTTTGATTCCCCCTCCTTATTCCCCCCCACCCATCTCTCCCCCAACCTCCATTTTATTTATTTTTTATTTTTTATTTTTAGCTCATCAGCTATCGTTAGTGTTAGTGTAAGTGTATTTACGTGTGGCCCATGACAATTCTCCTTCCACTCTGGCTCAGGGAAGCCAAAAAGTTGGACACTCCCGTGGGAGATGGTTCCTGCCCATTAGTTATAGAGCTGCTTTCTCGGGTATCAGATTGACTCTTGTGGTGTTGCAGTGCGTGTGTTCAAGTAATCCCATTTACTCAATAATGGTCCCAGAGCACACTAGTAGCGATGCTGGCAATTAGCATATGCCAAAGAGAAGCCGTAAAGTGCTTCCTGTAAGTGACAAGGCATGTATGTAGAGGAAAAACATAGTATATACAAAGGGTTTGGTCCTACCCTTGGTTTCAGGCATCCACTAGGGATCCGGGAACATATCCCTGGAAGATAAGGGGAGGCTACTGTCTTGTGAAATTCTCACAGTCTTTCTCCCACTCTCCAGGAAGAATGTATAGTCCTGTATTAAGACCTACAGCAAACTAGCACAGCCTCACTATGGATAGCCCTCTCCAAGAGAGGGCTTACTTCTATGTGACAAATGCTGGGTGAAGTCTTGTATCTCAGTTTTTGTTTTGTCTTTGCAAGAGACCTAAGAACTAGAGGTTGTTATTTTTATGTAAAATAAGGCTAGTTAAGGTTTGGATCCTGTTTTCTCACTCACGTATTTCTACCTCACTCCAAAGCCTCATCACTACAAAATGTTACAGTTTGACCCACTTCTACCTCTTAAGGTGCTCTGTTCTACCAAGAAAACAATTAAGAATCTTCAAGTAACTTAAATGTAAGATGATATTTATATCTAGAAGTCATAAAATAGGAGATGCCAAGATGGCTCAGCGGGTTGAGTGCTCGTCTTGCAGCCCCAGGGTCCGAGGATCATATCCTGGCCCCAGCCCGTGTAGACCCATATGCTGAACTGGGGTATGGCCCCCAGTTTGGTTCTCACTGGGGTGAGCTTCCCATGTGGAATGTCCACCACGGAGGCATGCCTCCCATGTGAAAGGCCCCTTGCTTGTTCCTGCCCTGTGCGGCCCCATGTCCACCAGCAGAATGAAACTATATTGAAAACTAATGATGTACAATTATAGAGACTGCTTTGGGCCCTCCCCCTTCTCTCTCTGTCTCTGTCAAAAACAATAAAATAAATCTTTTACGAAGTTAAAATCATAAGATACCCATACACAATTATGTATTTTTTGGAAGGCCATTTTATACACATAGCTACTATTTTATAAGCTGTACAAATCAATGCAGTTTTTATGTTATTACTTAACAATTTTTCTTAAGCACTTCATGTTCTAATAAGTTATACTAGCACCCACTCTTGGGAAAAAAATACTACTAGGTGATTTTTTTCATGCTTAAGTTCGGCTTACTCTTAAATTTTTAAAAAACTTTTATTGTTTGTGAGGTAGAGAGAGAGAGAGAGAAGGAGGGGTGCCCAGAGCAGTCTCCATAGTTGTACATCATTAGTCATGACACAGTTTCATTCCACACAGGTGGATGTGGAGCCTTGAGGAGCAGGAACTGAAATGGGAGGCAAGAACCTTCACAGTCATCCCAGCGGTTACCAGTTGCACTGCAGTTCAGCATATGGGTTTGCATGGCTCAGGGCAGGGACTTGATCCCTGGACCTTGTGGTTGCAAAGCAAGTGCTCAACATGCTGAGCTATCCTGGCATCCCAAAGTTTGGCTTACTCTTCCAAAAGTATTTTTTGGAGAGACGAGCTTCAGACGACACTTAAACAATGTCATAACCAGTACACAAATTACTTCCTTTGAGTTCACCTTTTAAGGTACAAATGTTTCTTTCTGAGAAGACTAAATAGAAGCAGTGTCATGGCTCATCACTAGTAAAGACCCAACATGAAAAATACCATGTGTCTTATTTCCTATAGAGTAGATGACAAACTCTTTTATCTCCAAGGTTATATGTATTCAGGCAGTGGGTTCAAACTTGATAGCATGTGTTGGTAGAAATTAGAAACCAAGAAGAAAATTGGTTTCCTCTATACCTGGGATTTCCAAATGCTGTGGCTATAGAAGCCTTCTCTATTTTTATATTTTTTAGAGAATTCCTACTGCTCCTGATGAAAAGAATACGAGAAATGCTCTCAAAATCTTCAGTGCTATATTTTCACAGAAGAGTCAGAAAACAATATCAGAAAGTGTTAAATGTTAGGCTAAATATTAGGTTAAATATTGATTCTCCCAAGATTTATATTGTAAAGTACTGGTCCCTCAAAAGAATTCTTAAAGTAAGACAAATCATAATAAGATAATAGGACAAACACACCCTCACAATTGAACAGAGTCTTCAGTTTAAGCAAAATACTCTGACAGTGACATGTTTTCAGAGAAAGGGGTAGATGATCAGAACAGGATTCCAATTTAAGTATTTTGGGAAAATAATCCCTAAGTCTCAGGTGCTTTCTTGAGGCCAGTCACACTGTTTATTCTCCTACTGCTATGCTTCTGGAGATTTGGAAGCTGGTATACAACATGGCAATCCTGAGTCCTTACAAAACGCTTTATCAGAAAAAAAGGGAGATTTAGTCATCTTTACTGTAGTGAAGTACACGATAACATCCTAAAGTCATTTTTAATATAAGCATTGTTTAAAAGTATTTTGGGGATTAACCAAAATCTATTCAAGAAAAAAATTATCACAGCACCCGAGTGTATTTGTATGGGAGTGGGAGTGGGGTGAGGGGGGTGGCCACAGGTGGGGTGGTAGTGGTCTGGAACTTTGTATAAGAGAAGTTAACAAATAGTTTTTACATTTAAGATTAAAATCCTCCTCTTCTGGAGATGTCAGGATGACTCAGCAGGTTGAAATCTCATCTCATAGCCCCAGGGTCTAAGGATCATATCCTGGCCCCAGCCTGTGTGGACCCATATGCTGAACTGGGGTGTGGTTCCCATGTGAGAGGCCCCAAGTTTGGCTCTCACCAGGTGAGCTTCCCATGTGTGCAGTCCCCAGTTCAACTCTCACATGGGAGTGCGTCTCATGTAGGAGGCCCCCAGCTCGCAGGAGCATGCCTTCCATGCGGGAGGCCCCTGGCCTCGTTCCTGCCCTGTGCAGCCCTGCACACACCTGTGGAGTGAAACTGTATCAGAAAACTAATGACGTACAACTAGGAAGACTGCTCTGGGCCCTCCTCATTCTCTCTGTCTCTGTCTCTGTCAAAAACAATAAAAATGACTCTTTAAAATTCTCTTCTGGAGGCAAGGCAGGTAAGTGAAGCCTACAACAATTTGTGAGATGAAATTATTCAATAAATAACAGCAGTGCACTTAATTTCATTATAAAGTTACTATTGATTATTTTCTATTGTCAAACTCAAGCTGATAAATCAAAACAATACAATGATACTAAAACCAGGGCTGAGGAATATGGAACATTTTTGATGTTGTTGATTGTAAAAGAAACAACAAAATTCTACAACTATGAAGTATGAAAGCCCAAATCTAGCTCATCAGTTCACCTCATCTCTGATAGAAGATATGCTGAATGACATTGAGGTCTGGGTTATTTCTACTCTACCAAACCCTGACACAGTCCCAGAGTGCAAAATGAAGGGGCACTAATTTTCCATGGGCAGTGCTTGTCCTTGACTGCAGCAGCTTCTGTCAAGGGCACCGGGGGTGCTGCCCACAGCCCACCTAAAGAAACCCAGGCTCTCTTGGACCTGATGCTACACTCTGGAAAGTAGGAAGGAGTGGGAATGATGTTTCAACCCCAGATCACTCTTTTCAATTGAATACCCATAACATTTAGAAATAATTGAGCACATCCTCCTAGCTGATGTGGATTATTTACAAACTGTATAAATATATTATGTATGATACTAATGAAGCATGCACATAAAATGTATACAAGTACACTTAAAAAATTAATATATGTAAACATCAATTCTCGTGTTTTTTTGGCTTTATCTCAATGGTTGTTTTGAGCAATCCTTGGAGAGCATACCGCCCCTTCCACTCAGTGCACCTCTGGTCCACTGGACAGGTGCAGGCTGACCTGTCCTTTCGTTTGAATCCACAAGTCCCCTGATTAGCAACCATCTTATTGCATTTAATTTTTAGAAAAAAGATTAAGAAACACTTGGAAAAATTACCTTATTCAGAAACAACATTTCTAGAAACATTGTGTGCAATAGTAAAGGAGAATTTCCCTGGTATCTGAGCTATTTGTCATATTATTCTGCTTAAAACAGAGTTAAACTCAGTTTGAGAGAAGCCAGTAAAATGGATTTAGGGCTATGCAAGATTTTAATACAAGTTTAATAAAAAGTACTGAGTGGATAAAAGTGGAACTAATGTATAGAATTACTGAATTATTTACTTTAAAAGTCATTTTTGGTTAGTATTGTAATTTATAATAATGAGTTAAAGTATATACAAATAATTTGGGTTATATCAGATCACAATGTTTTCATAGCATAGTCACTTGTATACTTCATAAAATATAAGTATAAACAACAAAATGGTACATTTACATATGTCATAAAATAGTCATAAAATAACATTTATATTAATTAAATGCTTAAATCAAATAATAAGGCAAATACTTTAAAATTTTTTGTATTTTATTTATAAACCAAAAATATAATCTTTTTGTCCTGTCCCTAGCCCAGTTCCACCTTCTGTAGCCCTATCCATTTCAAAATTCCCCTCTAACACCATTTCTTTCTCAAGTATTTTGAAATCCTTTTTCTCTATAGTCAGAACTAGTCACTTCCCTCCAGTCTATTTGTTGCACATTTGTGTCACTTTCCATCACCTGTCTGAATAATAATCATACCTATTCTGCCCAAGATTATCGTTTGTAAATGGCAGATCTGAGAAGAGCTCTGGCTTGAACTTCATGCTCCTCTGTCAGGCTGCATCTTAGGAAATATGATAGCTAGGTTGGAGTCCCCAAAGGGCTGGCATGGTATTGCAGCATCTAGCATAGCACCTTGTACAAAATGGGAAATCACAAAGGTTTGGTTTGGCGATTTTAAGCGACAAATTCAAAACGGCTACTTTGAATATCTGAGGGCTGTCTAGAAAGAAATGTCGTATAACCGTTCTCATTATATTAAGAATGACGGGATTTTTCTGGACAGCCCTTGTGTGTATTCAAAATACGTATGAGGCTGGGATTATAAATTTTGCCTCCAATTAAATAGAAAATGAATGGCAAAAGATACTTTGATGAAATAAAAAGAGAAATATACCTATATCATTTATTTTCAAAGCTGCATAATTATTTTTCTATAAAATCACCACACACTTTAATACACTTCTGCCAACACTGCACTAGTTTTTGAAATCCTTCCTCAAATTTGTTGTTTTGTTTTTGAAACTGTTTCCTCACTGCAGACTTGACCTCTTTGTCACAGATGAAGCACTGGCTCTTCAAGTGTTCCCTTAATTTTGGGAACAGGTGGGATCACTAAAAGCCATGTCTGGGTTCTACAGTGGAGGCAGCAGCACTGAAAAATCCAGGCGTTGAATTGCATCCCTTGTTGGGGTGCTTAGGTGAGGCTTGGTGTTGTGTTAAAGAAGTATTTCATTTCTTAATCCAATCCATTTGATTCTTCTTTTTAGTGCAGTAAGAATTTCAATATAACATTTAGAGTTTATTGTTTGCTGTTCCAAGAAAACCTACAAGAATAACACATTCAGAATTCCAAAAAACAGGCAACATCTTCGTAGACGAGGTCTCAATAACAGAATGCTATCTGAACCAAAAGTCTGAACACTCTTTGATGTGCACTGGGTGAAAAATGTAAGCATCTGTGTGTGCAAGGTCAAGAATGATGGAAGGGAAATACTGTGTGACTACACAGAACGGGTTATAACCAGATATATCTAATGCAACAAAAAATATTACAGTGGAGGCAAAATTTATCAGATCACCCTTGTATATCAATGCATATCTTAGCAAGTCATTTCATAGGTACTTAAAATTCATAGTGTTCTCTAAATATATTTTTTGAGAAAAAGAATATGGAAAAGAGTATGGGGAGAAAACCAGTAGACTACAATAATAAACTCATACTTATCTGAAGAAAAATATTAGAAAGCAGAATTTAATTTAAGTGGAAAAATACTGAAACAGAAATAAATTCATCAGTTGAGATTGGTTTTATAGTCTACTTCTAAAATGTTTGTTCTTTGAGTGTTTCTAATTCACAGTAGATGGTTAATGATGCACATTAAAAATATAAGAGTTCAACAGAAAATTCACTTCCACATAGTATAATTGCATTTATTTGCATATGGTTCTCAAGAATTCTAGAATGTCAGAATAGGCCATTGGAAATCCTGGTTAGCTGAAGCTTCCCAGAATAAATGATAAAGATTTCTTTGTTAAGACTCTTGGACATGCTGGTAGAGTAGTTTTAGATACATGCAGGTGTCCGAGGAAGGCAGGAAATTCTTCCTGAGATAAGAGAATGTCATTGGGAACTCAAGTCTGGCCTTGGGGGTCCATCTGGGTTAGAAAAGGACCCTCCTGAGAATCGCTTTGGTCTAAAGACTTTGGAGGTTTTCTGAATGCTTTCCAAGGCAGCTCTTGAAGAATTGTTCTAAATTTTCTGTAGAGAAGCTTCTAAAGCTGAAAGGGTAAGGCTACTCTTTGGAGCCCAAAATAGTTGCATTCATCATTTAGAGTCAATTTAAGGTTTTCTAAGAAAAATAAAATAAAAACAGTTTAACCATTTATTAAAAGAAATGAAGCTCAACAGGTTAGAAAAGATTTCAAATAATTGAAATCTTGATAATAAAATCATAAATGACTCTACTATAAAAGAACACTGTTTTGAAATATTACCTGTTATATTTTCTTTTCTCAACAATTTATCTTTACTCTCATAGCCCTTTTGCCAGGAAGAGTTGGCTATGGCAGGAGGCACATTGTCTCTGGAGAAAGAAGACAAGTAAACTTCAGGGGAAAAAAGTTGTTGCTCAGCTCCGAGGCCCACATTTGACTTATAAAAATGCGCAGGAAGATAAGAGTCTTGAAATATGGCTTTCAAATGAGAATAAAAGAATTTTCTCATTATCATCATCAAAGTTTGGACCTTACTTCAGAACCAAAGCTTGAAGGATTTATCATAATATGAATATACAGCAGAAACAATGAGGCTATGACATGAAAAGTTTTTGCCAAACTATCAATGGAATGGCCTGCCTGTTGCTGAGGGCTATACCCAAGAGAGAGGGACTTTTTCCACCCCCTGCATAGAAATGAATTTTAGATGAAGACACATCAATAGAAATACCCAGACAAATCTAGGAAAATTCCAGGTCAGAAGGTTGTTGCTGACTTCCTTGGGTGCAGGCTGGAAACCCTCTTAATGCCACTCAGAGAACTGTGGTAAATGTAACACCACAGACTTTAGGCTAGGGAAATGGTAGAGTAGCAATGGCTGAGGGAGAAGCCTGGATCGGTGGGCTAGAGAGAGGTCTCTAAGATTCCCACACAGTCTTGTTTAGTACAACGAAAGTCACTAATTGAGAGGTTATGGGTCTTCACAAGCGGATAATGTGAATAGAGAAGAGACAACAGTAACAAAATAGGTCTTATTTTTGGGTGGGCTGTAGAAAATAAGGGCTTTGAACTAGGTGTCAGGAAAAAGGTTATGTTTATCAGCAATGGGTACCAGTGTATGACTCAAAACACCAGGTACGACCAACAGTACTTCAGTCAATACTAGCAAAGACACTCAGAAATGAGAAGACTAAGCTGCATCATGGTGGATGCCATGAGATTGGACACCAGGGCGCAGAGACCAAGTGGATTAATAAATGCCAATTGAATTCAACCATGAACTATAGAAGACCACACACTCCTTCCCAAATACAGCCAGGACATATTCACATATGAAAGTTTTCTGTATGGCCAGAAGTCATCTTGGGAAGCAGGAAAAGGTAGAAGAGAAGACAGAAAATCCCTGAGGGATAAACAGTTACCCATAAGAGACATTTATAAGCCTTGAGGAGACTGAGATAATATCAGTTGCAAGGTGAATTATTTTTCTTTTTGTATTAGTTCCCTAGGGCTGCTGTAACAAAGTACAAAAACTGAGTGACTCAAACAAACAAACAAACCAAAAAGAACAGAAAATTATTCTCCTACAATCTGGATGCCAGAAATCTGAAATCAGGGTGTTGGTAGTATGTTCTCTCTGTAGGCTCTGGGAGAGAATCTGTTCTATGCCATTCTCTTAGCTTCTGGGTTTGCCTGTAATTCATGGTGTGTCTTGAGAAGGGTATGCAAATACTATGTGGCAGTGACTTTCCTCTGTAGAATTCAGCTGCATCATTAACCATCTACTGAGAATTGGGAAAAGTCAAAGAACAAAAATTTTAGATGTAGATTGTAAATGGGCTCATTTCCTCAAGTAATGAATATTTCTTTTCAGTATTTATCCATTTAAATTGAATTCTATTGTTTTCTAATATTTTTCTTTAGAATAGTAGATTATTATAGTCTACTGGTTTTCTCCTCATATTCTTTTTCAATAACAGCAACAAAAAACATATTTAAAGAACAAAATAAATTTTAAATGCTAACAAAAATATTAACATTAAATTCTATGATTATATGTAATTTAAATATATATATTCAAAGTTACTTTTGCATTTATCAATTCAAACTATCAAACACTTGTAATTCCCTGTTTTGTGCTATGCTAGATGCTATAATTCCATGTCAGCCCTTTGGGGACCTCAATACAGTCATTGTACTTCAGAAGTACAAACCATTAGTATTTTAACATATATTTTGGGAGGATAAAATTTAACCCACAATAGTTCCCAATGGAAACATGGGTTTAAGAGCTAGTTGAGTTTATTATGTGATTATTTTTATTATGATCACTTTTTTTTTTCTACTGATTGCAGTGCACGTTATACATTTTGACCCCTCTGGCAGGAAAGACCAACTACAGCCTACATGTGAACTCCATTTAACCACTTTTTTGGTTTTGCTAAGGCTCATCAGTTAGAAGTAATTTTTTTACATTTTCAGTGGTCTTTAAAAATATACATAAAAAAGAGAATATTTTATAACTTGAAATGTATGTAAAACTCCAAAATAATTATCTTTAAACACAGTCACACTCATCTGTTTATGTATTTTCTATGGCTGCTTTTGTGCTATGACAAAGTTAAGTAAATACAACAAAGACTGCAGGCTCACAAAGCTAAAATATTTACTATCTCTTTACAGAAAGTTTGCCAATTTCTAATCTACAGTGATGAGGGCAAAAAGGGGAGAAATATAAAGTGATGGATATGAATGGATGGAGAAATCTCTAGCAAGTTCATTGTTAAAAGATACTTGAAAATATAAGAACAGAAATATGAGGGAAAGTATCATAAGTAATAAGATATTAATGAGGATGAAGAGGAGGAGGAAGAAAAAAAGAAGAAATATTTGGAGAAGCATCAAGGATTATATGGAAATGATGTCAGTGAGACTAAAAGCTCAGAAGAGTTTGAAGCTTGTGAAAATTATTAATAACAAGAAAAATAACTTTTATTTGTGAGTTAAGAAAACAACAATGATGTATAAGGCTACCACTTGGGATGAATGGTACAATGCTACCAAATAGAAAAAACTAAGTTGAAATATTTAACTCTACTAACACCTTAACTAGGTTTCAATGTTTCTGTGAAGATTTGCTATATTAGCACTTGGAAAGAACTAAATAAATAGTAATAAGAAGAAATAAAGATCAAGAGAGTAAAATAGTAAAGAAATTTCCATCTCCTCCAGCTGATCTCGGCCTGGATGAACAAAAATCCAAAAATAGCATTATCCCAATCTATCAGAAAGCTATTGACTATTATTAAGTGGCTACTGATAATCTTCAAGAATGTGGAGAGAACTGAAAATGTGCTTAAAATATAGAATTAACAAAATAAAGCCTCAAATTGAAAAAAAACAAAGATGCTGCAAACTATGGGAGTAAGAGTTTGCTAGGACTACCATTAAGGCTCTAGAATGAATTGCTGAGTCTTTAAAAATCAAGAAATGAAACCTGTGATCAGGAAGAGAATAAGTTTACTAAAAAAATATTATGCCAGATAAACCTCATATTTTTGATAGGATTATACATGTATCTTGATTGTAGAAACTCCTTGGACAGGTTCTCTTGTAATATCTTTTGTAGAAGATTTAGAAGAGATTAAGAAGTATCATCAATGTAGTATGTGAATTTGTAATTAGAATACTTGATTAATTATATTCTCCAAAGGGTTGACTAATGAATCAATGCCACATCATGAAGAATTCTCAAGGGTTATGTTACTGTCTTATTCTCTATTTTGTACAAATAATTTGGTTAATGATATTGCCTATGTGATGCCTAATTTTATGGAAACTTAGTAACCATAAGGAGTAGCTACCATGATGTCTCATGATAAAATCAAGATTAAAAATTTCTTCAGGAACTGAAGTAAAATTCTACAAATAGATCCCAAATAAAACAAGGAAAACCATGACCAATAAAACCAAAACCAGGGATGCTGATGGCTCAGCGTGTCAGGTGCTTGTCTTGCACGGCCCTGGCCCTTGCAGACCCATATGCTGAGCTGGGGTGTGCCCGCAGTTTGGTTCTCACTGGGGTGAGCTTCCCATATGGGTGGCCCTAGCCTGGCTCCTGCCCTGTGCAGCCCAGAGCCCACCTGTGGAATGAAACTACTGTATATTGAAAACCAATGATGTGCAGCTATGGACACTGCTCTGGGCACTCCTTCTTCTCTGTGTCTCTCTCTGTCAACTAAAACCAAACAAAATAAAAATGTGGTTTTTAACACTAGTTGCACATCAGAATTACCTGAGGAGGTTTTTATTTAATTGGTCTGGGGTGCAGCCTGAGCATCACTATTTTGGGGAGGCATTCCAGCTGATTCTAAATTCAGCCACAGCTGATACTCACTTGCAATACATTATGTATGGATGCAGAAGAGAGGGTGGTAAGTGGAATAACCAAGCCCAGTGATGGTACAGAAGTGTTTCTAGGATTCTGTGGACTATAAAATCAATGAAGCACAGTGAGATGTGACAACTGAAAAGCTAAAACGATCTTATGTTGTAAATACCAAATAGAGAATTAGAAAATAGTAAAGTATGCCCGGTCCATTGTGCCCCGTCCAGCGGGGCATGACAACGCGGCCCGAGGGGGAACCTATGAAGGACAAGAGACAGGAGACACGAAGAAATGGAGGCAAGACAGGATTCTGATCAAGCCTCAAAATTTTATTTCTGTTACAGCGGTATATATACAGTAGGGACAAAGGAGGGCAGGGCTGTCTGCTTAGTGAGGTATTTGTCAAAGGGTGATTGGTTGTAGGGTAAGTGGCAGCTCAGGATTGG
>PVKE010040180.1:0-14698 GCA_004027555.1 Craseonycteris thonglongyai
GTCTTCAGTGCATATTTATTTCTATTTTACTTTTGACAGATAGAGAGAGAGACAGAGACAGAGACAGTTAGAGAACCGAACTGTGGGAACTCCCCAGTTCAGCATGTGGGTCCTGCCTGGGCCGGAGCCGGGATTCGATCCTCGGTCCTCGTGGCCTCAAAGCGAGCGCTCAACCCGCTGAGCTGTCCCGGCTTTCCCTGTTCATTGTTTTTCAACGCGTTTTGCTGCTTTTATTTGCATTCATGTTGGGATGTGGCCTTGTGGTCTCAAAGGCGACGTGTTCCTTAAGCTGCAATTATTGCAGTCTTACTGTGTGCTAGGCTCCACGTTAAGCATTTTACATACGTGACCTTAATTCCCACATCAACTCCATGAGGCAGGTGATGTCGTTACCCGTTTTCCAACAAGGACATGGAGGTTCATGGATGGGTCCGTCACTTGCCCATGGTGATGTGGCTTGGAATGGCTGAGCTGGGTTCTGAACCTACATCTTCCTGATTCCAAAGCCCTTGTTCACAAGCTCTGTGTCATACTGTCCCTTTTGGAACATTGATAACTGCCCACTCCTCAGTGGGAAGAACAGCCTTCCATGACGGCTGGCATGAGTAAGGACAGAATAACCTAATGCCAACTATGAAGGAATCCAGCCTTGGCATCAGAACCTCTGATGCTTAGCCCGTCCAATACTTACCATTTTCCTGCACTTCTCTGGTACCTAAATGGTCTCGACACTGAAGGGGCCCGCAATTAATTTGGGGAGACAAGACAGATGCTTCTACTTAGATCTTAAAAACAACCCACATAGGAAAAGCACACTGTTGTCTTTGCAAGGGACCCCATACAATGGAAGAAGACCCCTTGTGCCCATTCACTTTGGTTCCTGACCCTCTTGCAAGCCTTTGCCGTCCACTTTGCATGAGGTGCAGGTGTGCCTGCGGGGTGTGGTGGGCACTATCTGGAGCTAATAGAGTTTTCAGGGAGTCTCCATGTCATCATTTTGACCAAATCATTAAGGTTAATTATCATGGAATGCATGACTTCCTTTTTCCTGCTGTGAGATCTTGGGTGGCTATTTAGTGAGATGAAACCCATAGGACCCCGAGGCTGGCTGAGCGTTCCTGTTACCAGGGAGGTCCCCCTCTGCGTAACCCTGGGACCGGCTCCTCATGCCTGCCTGGCCCTCTGGCAGGAAGCCGGCAGATAAACTGCAGGTGGGACAAATGAACACCTTCCCCCGGAGAAGAGGGGGACTAATTAATAGACAGCAAACTCTTCTGAGATTTCTTGATATTGAAAGGTCATTTATTATCATCTACACAAAGAAGTTCTCATTTCAAAAGCTGTCCTTGCAGATAAATTACTCTCCTGTTAATTACAGGCCATTTCCCTTAATAACATCTGTGCGAGTCAGTGGTTTTGAAAGTAACACTGGCCTAAGCAATATTTTAACCTTGTCAGAAAATGTGTTCTCAGACAGAGGAAGGCGGTTTGGGTTCCTGGGGGTCTCGTGCTCAGGATTTAGTCTGGAGCTGGGCTCCCTGTAGCCTCTTGCAGCCCAGCCATTCCTTCTACTACAGGCTTTTGATTTTGGCTGAGATCCCATCATCCCTCCTGTCTCAATGTCTCGGGCCATATTCCACCCCCCACACCCTGTACCCCCTGATGAAATGAGCTAGAAAGTGTCAAAAGTCATTGTTGAGCACAGAACGTGGAATTTTAGGTAATTCCTAGAACATGGTTAATAATGCTACAGGCCAAAACAGATGTCTTCACACTTGGCCTCACGTAGCAGAATTTGGATCATTCAGCTCAGGTTTCTGAAGTTTCTTTTTCTTTTTGTTAAAGATCTTCATTGAGATATTAACTCACATACCATACAATTCACCCACTTAATGCATACGATGCAGGGAGCATGTGAGATCTTGCTCACTTGCATACATCATCAGTTCAGCTCAAATAAACTCATAAACATTCTCAAAAAAAAACAAGTGTACAGAACAATGCTTTCCAGTATCGTGCAACTGTCGCTAAAATCTAGTTTAAGAACACCCCCCACACTCCCCACCCTAGGAACCCAGTGCTGGTCTGCAGTTATCCCCTATTCTGCCACCTTCCATACCATGGCAGCCATACTTTACTTTCTGTCTCTATAGATTGGCCTATTCTGGAAATTTCAAATAAATGGAATCGTACATGTGTGACTCTTCTTGACTGGCTGCTTTAGCATAGTGTTTTCAAGGGTCATCTGTGTTATAACATGGATCAGCAGATCATTTGTTTTTAAGACTGAAGAATATTCCATCGTGTGGATGGGCCTCATGTAGTTTATCCATCACCCACTGACCGGTTTCTGAGTGGTTTCTGCCCCTTGGCTCTGATGAATATGCTGCTCTGTGCAGGTTTTGTGTGGACATATGTTCTCGATTCTCTCGGGCATGCACCCAGGGGTGGAGTTGTTGGGTCAGATGGTTACTCGATGTTTAGCTTTTTGAGGAATTGCCAAATTGTTTTGAGTTGTTCTTAAGGGAATGCTTGTTGAATGTCTCCCCACATTCCAAGTCCTTCCCCATCTCACATTTCTTGTCTTAGCCATCATGACTGATTCTTCCTTGGCCTTTTCTTCCCAGTTAAGTGATGATAATACCTGTTGCCACCCTTATGCTGACAAGGATGCAGGCCTGTTACAGGGATTAATGGCATTTTAGGATTAAGGGCCCAATGGTTAATTTAGAAGCTTTTAGCACCTCCCAAATGAGGATCTCACTGACACATGTGTTGCTAAGCCTCACACATTTCCCTGTGGCGATGCTTCTGTGTTTGTGCAGATCCCACACTGGCTACTGTTTGGGACGTCTGGGGACAGTTGCTTTGGTGTCCAGCCCCTGTCTCTTGGCCCCTCTCCTTACAGGGCCTTGTGACAACAGAGCTCAGGCATGCGGCACCTGAAGAACTTGCATGGGATGTGGCAGGTGTCCTGGGAGCTTGCTAGTCCCCCACAGCTATGGCAGGGGATGGTGCAGATGACTCAATAGCCCCCTGTCCCCTGTGTCACACACCTCACTGAAGGCATGGGTACCAGGGGCCAGGCAGCAAGGCGCCCCTGCCTGTCATGTTCTTCACAATCTGCCCCAGCTCCCATTTCTGATTCCATGTCCCTGCAAAGCTCCCCTGTTCTGGTAACAGTGGCGTCTGTGCTGAGCCCTAGGCCTGTCCCCGTGCCTCCACTTGTGTGGTAAGTCCTCTCTGAAATGTGCTGTGTTAGTCCCTCTCTTTAAATCTACCCCTGCCCCTCTTGAAACACTCCTTGTGGCCATTTTTGATCTCCCTGAACCGAGCTTCAGGGCACAGCTTATCCTGCATAGATAGCACTTAGGCTCAGAGCAGCCCCGACCACCATACAGAATCCTTGAGCCACAACAGATCAGCCTGGCGAGCCCGAACCCAGTGTTTCTCAAACTGTGTTCCCTGGGGGCTGAGGTGAGGGGGCCTAGTGGGGAGGACTCTGACATCTGTGTTCGTTCAGCCATCTGCTTTTATCTTTTCTTTGGTTCTTGATGAGATGCCAGATGTTTCTGCTACGCTCAGGGGTTGCATGGTTAATGCTGAATGGAGGCAACTAAAGAATTAGCGTCTGCGATCGTGTGTGGCACAACTACTGGCAAGGATGTTTTCAAAGCTCGTGAAAATGTCTTACTTCTTTTCACTAGCAAAGCCTTGGAGCTGAAGCCGGGCACAAATCAGCCTCCTGAACCTGAGTTCTGTGCAGAGTCCACCACTGACTAATCATGTGCTCTCGGGTGAGTTACCTCCCTCTGTTCCAGCTTCCACATTTGTTGCCTCCAAGCCAGAGGGGAAGCATGAGTGTCTGTAGACACCTGGTGGCAGGTGAGAGGAGTTAAAGTCATGTCATCACAGAGCATAGCACCATGTACCTTGCTCAGGGGTGTCTCTGGGGCCCCACAGCACTTCCTGGGTTTGGAAGCTAAGTTTGTCAGTCTGATATCGGTCAGAAGGGGTTCATCCTGGGAAGGTGGTCTTGTTTCCTAAGTCTGGTTTTTCTGGAAATGGATTCTTGTTTTTGGCCCAAATGTCCGTATTTGGGTTAATTTTACTATTCCCACAACCTTGGCAATCATTTCTTTTTTTCTTGGTTCTGGAGATTTTCTTCTGGAGTTAAAATGCTTGTGAGTCAGAGACTACTACAGCTCTGAAACCTGATAGTAGTTTTATGGCATTTACCAAGTATCTTTCAAGTTCCTATGATTGACCCCATGTTATCAATGAAAAATGCTAGGTACACAGAGGTTAAGTAACCTACGGAAGATCAAGGAAAGAGATAGGATTTGAATCCAGTCTAACTCCATAACTTTACTTTTAACTTTCAGTAAACAACTGTTGACTGATCAACAAACATGCTTATTACTTGAGGAATCCAAAATATACTCTCCACTGAGGAGGTATAGTTTCATAATATTTATTATCAAGGATTCCCCTGTCTCAGTTTCATATAGTGCTTTTTAAGGTATAGATATCCTATGCAGGGTTAGATTGGGTTAGATTAACCCATCAGTGTGTATTTATTTATTAGGTGTTTTCATTGTTACTGAATGTTAGTGCTAGAAGGAGCTAGAGGGAATTAGTGGGTTCTTTAAAATAATCTCAGTAAAGAGCACTTTCCCCCCTGCTCTTGTTTTGAATAGGGTTGAAAATCAAACAGAATGAAGTATGATAGCCAAAATACCACACTTTCCCTGACAGTGGTTAAAGGCTAGGCAGTGACTTGAGGGTTTGCTGGTACTGAACCTGATAATTAGGCAGAGGAACCAGCGCAATGGCAGCCCGGGGCTGGGACCTCCCTGTGGTAGCATGGAGGGTCTCCATAGTTCTCAAGTACAAGGAAAGCAGACCTGAGCCAATTTTTCTCACACAGTACGTCACAGTTAAGTCCTACCACCTCAGGGGGAAGAGAAGAAAGGGGTAGAAAGAGGCCAAGGGTGGGGAAAAGGTTCTCCTGTTCCAGCAGAAACCATGGATGGAGAGGAGAGCCCTGGGTGTTATCTCATGACAGCGCTGAGATGCCTGGAGTGGCTGCAGAGAGCACCCACGATCCAGGCTGTTCTAGGACTACAGCCGAGTTCTGAGGTGCCAAGCTGCCCTCTATGTCAGGGGCCCCTAAGGGAGGTAAGGCCCCCACCAGGAGAGAGCAGAGGCCACCCCCGCTGAGGTGTGAGAGCTGCACACAGGTGGAAGGGCTGCCTGCCTTTCTCCTTCGCAGCCCCTGCACCACGTGGGGCAGCATGTTTGGAAGCAGAAGCGCTAAGCAAGGAGGAGAAAGCGACTTCCGGTAAGAAAGCTACTTCCGGAAAGAGGGCCGAACTTCCAGTAAGAAAACTCCTTCCGGGGGAAGGAGCCGTATTTCCGGTAAGGACCTGTTGAGGGACTGGCTAATGCATCCTAGAAGGACTGTTGCGCATATCAGAGTCCCAGAGCTCTAGGGTGGGATTCTGGTGGGGGATCCTTGTTCTGAGGTGATCAGAATGGACTGGGGCGGCCTTCGGGGTCCAGAACCCAGGACTGAAGAGGCGCCTGGCTTGGAGAGGTGGTTGGTGGGGACCCTGCAGCCCGGCTGGCTCCTTTTGGTTATGTCACACTTGGCAAGCTCATGTGCATTCGTGTTCCCCATGCATCACGTACATGCCATGGTTTGATTTGTCTTAACATTTTAATTTAAATGTTTCACTGCTTTACTGAAATGAAAACATTTATTTTAGATGGCAGTTTTCATCTATGAAATGGTCATAATCAATGGTATCTGCATCAACAGATGATGAGGGTATTAAGTGAAACAATACATGAAAGTGCTTAAAACTGTGGGATCCCTAAGAGTTCAGTGCACACAGGGTACTTATTGTTACATTTTAGTGGAAAAGTGAATTCTGGGAAACACTGGGGCACTGGGACATATGGTTCTTCAGAGGTTTTAACTCTTTCTTCCAGGAGCTTTTGGAAACTTGGGATTTCCAGTTTAGCATCTTTCCTCCTGTTTTAATGGATAGTCTGATTGCCCTTACTGGCTGAAGGGAGAGGTTCCCTGCAACTCCACCTTCTGGAAATAGCTCCGTATAATTGCTTAGGTAGCGACTAAGTGGAGTTGCCAGCAGGTGGCCCCAGAGTACCGTGGATGTTTGCCCTTTTGTGACCCATGATTTCTTAAGGGCTTATTGAACACCACCAACCTCACACTGTGATACAGGGTATTGGGATATAGGAATGCTGGGGGTGTAGGCAGGAAACTCTGGCTTCAAGGAGAATATTTTTTAAAAGGATTTATTTTATTGTTTTTGACAGAGACAGAAAGAGACAGAGAGAAGAGGGAGAGCCCAGAGCAGTTGTACGTTATCGGTGGTACATTATCAGTTCTCCATATGGTTTCATTCCGCAAGATGGGTGGGGGCTGTGCAGGATGGGAGTGGGCGGGGCCTCCTGCATGGGAGGCACGCCCCCTTGAGCCAGGGGCTGAACTGGGGTGGGGGGTGAGAACGGAACTGGGGGGCTCCTGCATGGGAAGCGCACCCCAGTTCAGCACATGGGTCCTCATGGTCTTGGGCTGGGATTTGATCCTCAACCACTGGGGCTACAAAGAGAGCACTCAACCCGCTGAGCCCTCCCAGCTTCCCCTTCAAGGGAAATATTAATGATTTATTATTCTACTCTTTCTTTTACAAGATTTTGGCCTTTATTTGATTCATTCATGTATTCATTCAACAAATATTTATCGGATGCCTCCTTTGTTCTAGATGCTTTTCAGAGACTTGTTATATATCAATAAACTGGAACAAAGATTCTTGCCCTCATAGAACTTACATTCTAGCAGGCACTATTAATGATGATATATTAGGAGTTTTAGGAAAAATAAAAAGTATAAACCAGAACCTGTGGGGGTTGTTGGGATGAGTAGGTTGCAGTGTTGAAGAAGGTGGCTAGGGTACGTAGGCCTTGTCAGAAAGGTAAGCTTTGAACAAAGACTCAAAAGAAATGAAGTTAGCCAAGCAGAGATCTGGGGGAAGAATCGTCGAGATACTATGAAAAATTTGGAGCAGTTATATTTACCCTTTTATAGATGAGGTCATTGAGACTCAGCAGTAAGATGACTGTTAAGGTCTTAGAGGAGGTTGCTGGCACATTGGGTGTAGTTTCATTTCTAGCTTCATGTTTATTCACCAGATTACATTACCACTCTGTTTGCCAAGACGAGGGAGCCATCTTGTCAACCTGCACAATATGTAGCCTGTTTAAGTGATGACTCATGTTATCTTGGCATCTTTTCCCATTGGGTAATATCAGAATTGTCTATGATATTTTATTTTTACATAATAATTAAATACTTGTTTTGCTAAGTGCTATGGAGGATAGAACTGAGGCCTGATCCCTGCACCTAAGGGACTAATAATCTACCCGTAAACATTTTTGGCCTCATTTGCTCTCTTTCATTGACTTTCCTGACTTCCCTCCAAACAAGTTCACTGATAATCTTTACCTACAGCTTAGAATTAAATCAGCTTCTCAAACTTGCTCACCCGTTCTTGGTTTCTAGGTTCCTGAATTCTCTCCCGGATTCCTTTTGCTGCCAGTCGACACAAGGTGCCCCTGGTTATCTCCAGGCCGCAAGCCTCCACTCCCTGTCCCGTGGTGGACCGTCTAGAGCAGCTTATGCTTTGCACTCAATGCCTAGGCTTGTTAGGCAACCCACCTGGATCCTCAGTTCCCCCTCTAGAACTGCCTCCTTGCCACCTACAGTGAGGGTTGTTGAGTTTTTTCTGCTTGATTAGAGACTCTCTGTCCCCCTGTGTGAAGCTGGTGCTCCTCAAACACTGTGCTTGGTCCCCTCAAGCTGCCCTTCAGAGCCTGAGTCAGTTCTCTCAGCCTCTGGCCCTGAGGACTCTGGACGTGTGCTGGGTCCCCTCCCCTTCCTGCGCTCGCTTTCTGGGAAGAGATTGGGGTGCCTGGTGGTCAAGTCCTGGGTTATGGCACCTGCAAAACGGCCCTGAGGGCTGGAAGGCTGAGCTTCTAGGTCAGTCAGTGTCTAAGAACAATCGTTTGGTGAGCCTGTGATGGAGAAGAACGTGACAAAGAATGGAAGGTGGGACTGCAGCCTGGTATTGAAGGATGGGTAGAATTACTAGGTGTAAGGGGAGGGAACAGGGTGGTGGTGACCTTGAGGTGTGGGGCAATGAGGGATTAGCTGAAGTGGAATGGAGAGGGCGTGCTTGAGAGTGTCGGTGGGAAGGGGGTGGATGAGCAGGGTGAGCTGGAGCCAGGGCGCCAGGTCAGGAAGTTTGCATGACAGCCTCATAAATTATACTTACGTACAGAAGGATTTCAGATACACCCGAGAAACTTGCAGAAAGGACCAATAACATGTCATTGGGCCCCGTCTCTCCACCTGCCTACCTCTGAGCATCTCAAATTTACTGCGCTCCTGAAGGCCCCGTAGAAAAGAGTTCCCTTGGCTGTTTGGTCTAGGCATCCTGTTTCTTACCGTTCATTTATTTATTCTCAGCCTCCTCCAGTGGCTCTTAGCTGAGTGCTGTCCAATTCCTTGTTGTAATCTCACAATCCAGTATAGTATCTATACTCAATGCTCTAAAAAGATTTTTGACTATATGAATACCCTGCACTAAATATCTATTTCGGCACACCTGCCCTGCCTTCTGAATGTTTGAGTACTGTCAGTGCTAATTCCATCTGTCTTTATTTAAATGAAAATGTGGTCTGCAACATGGGCAACTTGGAGTCAACTTATTTTCTGAATGAGGCAGTAGTCAGGGTCATCAACCTTCTTTTGTAGCATATTCTACAAATAGAGGAGTCTGTTTAAATGAACATATTCAGTATCAATGAACAGGCCACTGTCTTCAAGCGTGAGCATTCCAAAGCAGAGAGGACATGTGCCCTCCCTCTCTGATTGTCACCAAGGTGACTGCAAGCCTTGCGGAGAAGCCCTTCATTGTTGTGGAATAGAGGAGTCATCGCGCACTTTGGCACGAGAGCTGGAGAATGAGGGGACATCTGGAAGCACCAATTATTTCGGGTCCTTTCCTGGTTTCTTGCCTGTCTTCCTCACTACCACTGTGATCTAGTCACTTGTCTAATTCTATCTGTAAGAGGATCTAAGTCTACTATATTGGTTTTCCTTTGTCATGTGGGTCCATCTTGGATGCTAAGCCTCAAGTCCCCTTGCATGCAGCTGCTCTCTCCATTTGTTCCTTGGTGCCTTCCCAGACCCGTTTCCAGAGCCAAACCCTGTCCCCAACCAGAGTCATCTCTTCATCTACAATATCTGACACTTCTGTCTGCTCTCAGGTTATTTTTCTCCTTTAACGCCAATGCGATTTCTCATGACTGGATATTTTACTGACCGCTTGGCCTTTGAGTTGTGATCATCGCCAGCATTCCCTCACCTTGATGTAGCTGGCGGCTTTATTTCCACTCTGAGGGGCCCCCAGTCCTTCTGTTTAGTTCGTTGGTAATACCCACCACTCCCCTCTCACTGAGCACATGGTTTGGATCACTGGATTATAAAGCTAATGCTCCAGTAGGGTTTTGAGGTAACGACCCCCAGGGCATGGGGTCTCCCTCATTGTGCATGGTAATCTCAAGATTCATCCATGTTGTCAGTAATGGCAATATCTCCTCTTTTCTTATGGCCAAGTCATATTCCATTGTGTATATATGTACCACATCTTTATTCTATAAGCTATCAGAGGACACTTTGCTTGTTTCCATGTCTTGGCCGCCATGAATAGTGCTGCAATGAACATAGGGGCACATATGTCTTAAAAGCTAAATATTTGCTGATTTTTTGGGTAAGTATGGTAATTCTATTCTGAGGTTTTTTTTTTTAAGATTTATTTTTATTTTTTTGACAGAGAGAGAGAGAGAGAGAGAGAGAGAGAGAGAGAGATACTGAGACAGAGAGAAGGGGGAGGGCCCTGAACAGTCTCCATAGTTGTACATCATCGGTTTTTCCACATAGTTTCACTCCACAGGAGGGCACGTAGCTGCACAGGGCAGGAGTCTCACCTCGGTGAGAACTGAACTGGAGACACTCCCCAGTTCAGCATATGAGTCCACATGGGCCGGGGCTGGAATTTGATCCTTGGTCCCCAGGGCTGCAAAGTGAGCACTTAACCCACTGACCATCCTGGCTTCCCAATTCTGAATTTTTTGAAAAACCTTCACACTGCCTCCCATAGTGGTGGTACCAATATGCATTCCCACCAGCAGTGTATGAGGATTCCTTTTTCTCCACAGTCTCTCCAACACTTGTTATTTCTTGTCTTATTGATTAGAGCCATTCTAACAGGTGTGAGGTGGTATCTCATTGTGGTTTTAATTTGCATTTCCTGAATAGCTAGTGAAGCTGAGTGTTTTTTCATATGTCTGTTGGCTGTTTGTGTGTCTTTGTGGGTGAAGTGTCTGTTTAGATCTTCTGCCCATTTTTTAATTAGATTGTTTGTTTCTTTGTTGTTGAGTTGCATGAGTTCTTTATATATTTTAGATGTTATCCCCGTATCAGAGGCATTGTTTGCAAATATTTTCTCTCATTAGGTTGGTATTCTCTTTGCTTTGTTGGTGATTTCTTTGCTGTGCAGAAGCTTTTTAGTTTGCTATGGTCCCATTCATTTATTTTTGTTATTATTTCCCTTGCCTTTGAGGTCAAATTTATAAACTTGTTGTTTATAATCACTGCAGAAGTTTTAGCCTAGGCTGTGGCTTATCCTTTTTATTTTTAAAGTGTCTTTTGATTTATAGAAATTTAGAATTTAGTTGTAGTAAAATCATGAAAAATTTTAATGGTTTTTATATTTATTGTCTAAGAAATCCATTCTTGCTTTGAGTCATAAAGATATTCTGCTTTTATTTTCTTCGAATTAAAAAATACTTGGCTTATCACACTTAGGTATTTAATTTACTTGATATTGTACATGGTATGAAATGGAGATATAATTTTTTTCATATGGAAAACTGATTATCTTGGTACAATTTATTGAAAGGTTTATCTTTCCTCATTGATACACAGAGCCATTATTGTTATATAGCAAGTATGCATCTGTCTGGATGTTCCATTGCTTTATATGTCTGTCTTTAAAGCAGTTACACACTGTCTTAAGTTATGTAATTTTATAACACATTTTGAGATCTGGTAAAATGACTTTCCTCCTCTTTATCTTAAAAATGGTCTTGGCCATTTTTGATTCTTTGCTGTTCTGTATAATTTTAGAATTAGTGTGTCAAGTTTCACAAAAATTCTTGTTAAGACTTTAAATACCATATGCGATGCATGGGTGATGTGATGTGGACTTGTACATCTGGAAACTATCTAATTGTTACCAATCAATGTCACCCCATTAAATAAAAAAGACTTTAAATAAAATCAGCTTTATTGAGGTCCAATTTATATGTGATAAAATATACCAATTTTAAGTATGAGTTTTGAGGACAGTATATCTCTGTTTAGAATAATTACATTTCTCTATAATGTTCTCTTGCATTTCTCTTCTCAGCCAACTTATAAGTTCTACTTCCAATCCTTGGCAAACACTGATATACTTTCTATTTTTATATTTGTCTTTAGTAAATTTCATGTAGATGGAGTAATATAGTATGCATTCTTTTGGGTCTGGTTTTGATCAATATAATGATTTGGAGGCTCACCCATGTCATGTGTATTAGTAGCTCATTTTTTTTCTTTGCTAAATAGTATTTTATTGTATGGCTATACCACAATTTGTTTACCCAGTAATTGGTTGGTGGACATTTGGGTTGTTTCAAGTTTTAGGCTATTATTAAAACTGCTGTGAACATTCATGTAAAACTCTTCATGTGGATATATGCTTTTATTTTGCCTGGGAATAGAATTGCTGGGTCATATAGTCAAGTATAGTTAACTTTACAAGAAATTGCCATACTATTTTCCAAAGTGATTGTATCATTTTACTCTCTTACCAACAATACCAACACTTGGTGTTGCCACTATTTTTAATTTTGGCCATGCTAATGGGTATGTAATGGTATCTGATTATGTTTTAATTTGTATTTCTGGGATGACTAATGACATTGAGCACTTTTTCATGTACTTATTGGCCATTTATTTGTACATCTTTTTTATTTTTATATTTTATTGTTAAATTTAATGGGGTGACATTGGTTGGTAACAATTACATAGTTTCCCATTTGTACATCTTTTTGTGTATGTGTGGGTGAAGTGTCCATTCAAATCTTTTGCTCATTTTTAAACTGAGTTGCTTGTCCTATCTTTGGGTTTAAAGTATTCCTTATAAATTCTGGGTTATTTGTGAAGGATAGGACCTTGGAAAGTAGCTATTTGAATTACCATCTGTGTGTGAGAGTGAAATGGCGCAGAGATGAGACAACCCTTATTATTTATTATTAATTTTAATGCAGTTCAGTTATTTGAATCCAACAAATGTTACAGTCAAACCCAAGGAACTATACAGTGGTAGTAAACAGTCTTCCTTTCCATCTGGATGTGAAGAATATTTTCCTGTATGGAAAGGCCAATGAATAGGTTGGAGCCATTGTATTTCCATGCTATTACTCTGACAAAGTTTCTGTTGTTTGCTTGTTTTAGTTTGGATCAAATTCTTAGGTGTAGGGGACATCTTTCTTGCTAAAACTAAGTTCAAGCCCTCCTGTGAATCTTTTAATCCCGAACTGATCCACCCCTGATGTTTAAGAAATAATGCTCTCACTCACTGGCTAGGGAGAAAGGAGCACCACTTGGCACTTCTTAATGCCTATTGTTAGCTTACTGATTAAAGATTCACTCAAGAATAAGGGCTTGGTGGTTTTGATAAACAAAAAAACTACCAATGCAGCATATTTGCTTTTAGAATCTTCTTTCTTCTACCATTCAATGTGGGGCACAGCAAAAATTATGGTCCACATTGCTATAAGAGAAGCTTGGCTCCAGAACTGGTAACACATTTATAATTCTTTGCTTTTCAGAGATGCAGGTTTATCTTTGGCATAAATAATGAACAATAAGCTCTCATAAAGACACTTCAGCTAAACCCCAAGCTCCATAAATGCTTTGCATTATTCTTCCAAATATAGTTTCACACATTATTTATTAAACTCAGTGTTTTCTAACTAAGTAGCCCACATACCCTACATTCTTTGGAAGGAACCTGATAACAAAGAATAGAGAACAGTTACATGTTTAAAAGAATAAGATAGGAACAGATAGATTGACATTTAGAAAGATACTTATAATGAATTGCTTGTTTGTTGTTTTGTAAATAGCTACTTGAGTTAATTTCACTTATATTTATTATTCATCACTAAAATTAGCACCTCTGCTCCTTGACATATTCATAGAGTGGATTGCTGCTATGGAAACTATGGGAACTTGAGCCCGTGCTTCCACTTCCACAGTTATTACCTCCTCTCTGATAATAACAGTCACCTTGTCTATTATCCTCCTTGCGAATTAACAAGGTATTGGTGGTGTTGGATCTAGACTGTCCATAGGAGGATGCACATTGTCCAAAGCCAGAACTTGAGGAGCTTTCTACTTGTCTTTGTCTATGAATACTCTCATATCTATCAGACGCACTACCCAATAGGCTGCAACTCCTTTTTTCTTTTTGATTGTACCCTGACCATTCCTGGCTAGTTCTTGATTGATTGAGGGTTGAGCCTATTTTAGGTTTACTGAACTCATCATGAGTTCCACTTGAAATTGACCTATGTCTTCCTTGTAATTCATAGTTAGAACACCTAGCAGATCCAGAACCACATTGCTCAGAGCCAGAGGAGTTACTTGAGCCAGACCAATACTGTTCAGTACCAGAATACTGCCCAGATCCATAACCACATTGTCCAGAGCCAGATGAGTAACATGAGCCAGACCCATACTGTTTAGTGCCACAATACTGCCCAGATCCATAACCACATTGTCCAGAGCCAGATGAGTGACTTGAGCCAGACCCATACTGTTCAGTACCAGAATACTGCCCGGATCCATAACCACATTGTCCAGAGCCAGATGAGTAACATGAGCCAGACCCACACTGTTTAGTGCCACAATACTGCCCAGATCCATAACCACATTGTCCAGAGCCAGATGAGTAACATGAGCCAGATCCACACTGTTCAGTACCAGAATACTGTCCAGATCCATAACCACATTGTCCAGAGCCCCATGAGTGACTTGAGCCAGACCCATATTGTTCAGAGTTAGAACACTGACCCAAGCCAGATCCATCTTGACTATGGTGAGAGGCAGATTGGTGTTGGCCACAGCTAGAAGGCTGACTCCATCCAGACCCAGGTTGGCCATGGCTAGGAGATTGACATGATTCAGAACCATGCTGTCCATAGTTAGAGGACTGACCATATCCAGATACATGCCGTCCAGAGCTTGATGACTGACCTGAGCCAGACTCATGTTGACCAAAGCTAGAAGACTGATCTGAGCCAGACCCATGTTGACTGTGGATAGAAGATTGACTTGAACCAGATCCATGTTGACCATAGCCAGAAGACTGACCTGAGCTAGTTCCATGTTGACCAAAGCCAGAAGACTGACCCGAGCCAGACCCATGCTGACCGAAGCCAGAAGACTGACCTGATCCAGACCCATGCTGACCAAAGCCAGAAGACTGATCTG
>PVKE010040182.1:0-14698 GCA_004027555.1 Craseonycteris thonglongyai
GCTCTAGCTTCTCAATTTTGTTGGTAAAGTACTCATTTTGCTCAGCAAATTTCTTGTTGAGGTCATTTAACTGTGTCTGGGTACTTTGCCAGCATTGAGTGAGCTCTCTGAGTGTCTTGATTAATGCAGCCCTGAATTCTGTTTCACTTAGATTTGATTCCAAGTGTGCAAGGTCCTTTACTAAAGACTGCCCCTGATCATCTGGAGGGGCTTTAGATTCTGAGGTGTGCATTGTGTTTGATGTGGTTCTTTTTGCTTTACACATGAGTCTGTTTTCCCTCTGGGGGGTTGCCTATCAGATGGGCTTCTCTTTATTTTTTCTTTTGTGCTTAGTTGTGGGAGAAGGAGATTTGGGGAGAGGGTTGGGGGAAGCAGACAGCTTCTGTGTCCTGGGGCACTTCAGGTTGCTGTCTTAGCTATTGGACAGCAGGGTAGTAAAGGTGTGGCCAGGGGTGGGGGCATGTGAGTAGGAGCTAGGGCGGGCCTGAGACACAATAGCAGATTCCTCTTTCAGCAGGGGGGCTGGTGGTTCAGTGTGGGTGGGGTGCAGGAGCTCTGGTCTTTCTCTCCTCTGCCTGGCTGCCCCTCCTTCAATTGTATCTGTAAGCCACACCCGCAGGGCAGCACTTGGATGGGCTGGGGCTTAACAGAGGCCCCGATCAGCTGCGCAGTCCCGCGCACAGGCAATGATACTGTGGCGACCCGGTCGGCAGCCCAGTTGCTCGCGTGGGCTGCAATGCCCCAGAGGCCCAGTGAGCAGGGCGCCAAAAGCCCGGTAGCGCGCTGTCGAGCAGGCAGCAGTGCCGCGGCGGCCCGGTGGGAGGGGCGCTGAAAGCCCGGGTGCATGCATGCAGCGATGCGCAGCGGCCCAGTGGGCGGGGCGCCGAAAGCCCAGTTGCACACTTGCGGCTGGCAGCGATGCCGCAGCGGCCTGGTGAGCGGGGCACCAAAAGCCCAATTGCATGCTGGCAAGCAAGCAGCGGTGTCGCTGCGGCCCGGTGGGCGGGGTGCCAAAAGCCCTGCGTGCACAGGCCGTAGCTCGGGCGGCAGCCGCTCTACGCTCCCGGCTCTGTTGAGACCGCCGGATTCACTCCAAGCACGTCCCATGCAGCTATGCCCACTCAAGCCCCAGCCCTCACTCCAAGAGCCCTGTCTTCAGAAGGCGCTCCCTCACAGTCAATCTCCATAAATCTGGGGTGCTGAGCTGTTGTGGGCTGGTGCCCTGCTCTCACCCCGCCCACCGGGAAGTGCCGCCGCCCTGCTCCACAGTCCCTGTTCCACTTTAGGCTCTGTGATCTGATGAGGGCACTGCGTGCTGTCTCTTGAGTTCGGATGTTAAATTGTCCGCAGTCTTGTGGGATTCCACGCTCCCTAGGTCTCGGCTTCCAGCCCGCCCTCGATCTGGCTCCACTTTGACCGTAGTCCCCCAATCCCCCTTTGTTTTTGCCAGCCCTGGGCCGCGCTCCAAGTCTCTGTCCCCGAACCGCTGCTTCCCTTTCCCTCTCCCGCTCTCCCCTTTTTTCTCTAACCTTTGTGTGTTGTTCTGTGTTGTGTGGTTCTCTTAGTTGAGGTTTCTTCTCAGGGTTTCCCCTGTGGATTCCCCTCTGTTCACAAGGCCCCTCCCAGGCAGTTATCGGTGTTCTCCTCTCATGCCGCCATCTTTGATCCGATCTCCTGATAAAACTTTCTTAAAGTACCATTCATCTTGATTACACTGTTGCTCAAAAGCTTTTGGTGGATTCTTATAGAAATGATTCTATAAGATATAGAACTTCTGGATATAATCCAAAATTTTGGCTCTGTCCATAAAAACCTTCATAATCTGACCCTAACTTTCCTTTCCAACTAAAGTAATATTACTTTAGCCAGATTGGTTTACTCTGTATCTCCAAAACATTTGTTAGGTTTTTCTTGCCTCTGGAATCTGCCTCACACCCTCCCCTTTTACCTGGACTCTTCCTTAAGAAGAATGTAGTCCTAGGCATTCTTTAAAATCTTACCAATTTCTTCCTGTCATGCAATTATCTTGGCAAATCCATACTGATGTACTGTTTATAACAGTTACTTAAGAAGTAACTATAAACTGTCCAATATTATCTCTTGAGTTATAGTCTTGTAGTCTTATTATTCTTATATTGTTATTTATATTTTTGGAAGATTTTTAAGTCTTCTCAAAATCTTGAAAGGCAGAGTTTAGCATGGAGACTTGAACATGGTATGTACACATAATTATATACATAAAATTGTGCTTACTAACTATAGTTTGTAGTTTTTAATTTCTCCTCCTATTTTAAAGATCTTATCCTGATGAAAATACCTAATTTTTATAAATATACACGTTAGCCACTTTTGGCATGCTTACTCTGATGACTTAATAGTTTTTCCTGGTCCATCCATTATAATTATTCACTTGTTTACTCTTTTATATATTATGTTGTTTTGATTGCTTGCTCATTCCCATTTTGATTACTCTGAGAAAACTTCTCCCTTGCTATTTGTGACCTACTGAGTTATTTAAATATTAAAGGGTTTACTGATACAACGAAACACATGAAATTTCTATTATATGACAGGCACTATGTTCCCCTAAGGTAACATTTAAAATAAATATTCATGTAGTATAAGAAGTTCTGGCACTATCTATTTTTCCCAAAATTCCATATATTTTTTAGAAATATATTTTATATTAGGGTCCAGGTGAACAAAAAACTTATTTTTAAAATGGGAGATAGTACATGGCTGAGTGAGGAGAAAACCTCAACAAAGGGCTTAAAACCAATGGAATGAACTACTACACTTAATTTAAAATTATAATTATAAAAGTACACATTTTAAATATACTTATTTGAGTTCAGTTAAAATATTAGAAACTTTCCTGGAAGCCTGTAGTGGAGAGCTGGAAGGGAATGTGGAGTAAGATTCTAACTGGAATTTACAGCTTATCTTTCTCTTGGATACGATTTAATAACAGCCACCCCCCCCCAAAAAAAAACAAACAAACCAAAAAAAACAAAAACCCAACAATATTATAAGCAAATATTTGTTGGATAAATAAATGAAAATACTAAAAGCACAAAAAACTATGGATGTCAGGAGAACTGAGTAAATAGCAAAATTGAAAATGCCTTCAAAAAATGGCCAATACTTTTTACATATCTGAGTTTGTAAGAATACCTCCGGGGCCAGGCAAGTGACACCCAAGGGCTGGCCAGAAAGTCTCCTGCCGTGCACCCATTCTCATTATAGTGACAGCGCCTAGATTTCTCCCAGATAGCCCTCGTAAAGGCCTGCAGTAAGCTGAGGTTTTATTAGAGCCAAGTGAGAATGCCACCCCAGGCAGGGTTGCCAAACTTTCTGAATTTTCAAGAGACAACAGAGATTCAGATTTTAAAGATACATTCCCAGATTTAAAAATTTTGATAACTACATCAAATTGTAAGGGGTGAGGAGAAAGACTGGATAGGTTAAACGCAGGATGTCAAAGGGCTGAACCTGCCTGCTTGGTGACCACTTGTGAAGTACATCACATTATCTGCTCTCAAAATGTATGCGCTAAATAGGTGACAGGGATTGATGACCTTAATTATAGCTCTATTCTCATAATGATACTCTAAATTAATGTAAACCAAGATATTTGAGGTCTAACCATGTCTTTATGAAGCAGTGCAGTAATTGATATAAACAGGTTAAGCAGACTTTTAAGAACCCAGATTGACACTAAGTATCAATAACTTTGGCAAACTGAAGTTACAAATATCTCTTGGGAGAAATTGGTAAATAAGTAAATTAATGGACTATGGATGTATTAATAATTAACATTATTGAGTGTTTTATTATATGGTCAGTACTAAGATCTTTACATAGAGTATATTATTTACTTAATCATAATTAATCTCTTACTACCTTTATTATTATCCCCATTTTATCATAAACTGATAAGGTCTACTGAGACAATGATTTTTTTCCTGATGTTTTTGTCTGGTTCATAAAGTTGTTGACAGTTTAACAAGTAAACTAATTTTACCAGCTGTAAACCTCTTTGTTTTTCAGCCAATCGTTGTCGTGCAATTTTTAGAACATTTTGAGCTTCAGCTACTTGAATCTGTTTAGGGCCCACCAGCTGAAAAAGAATGTCACAACATTTATGTGTTAAAAAAAGTCAAGTTCACCTTTACAAAGGTCACTTATGTTTAAAAGACTTACAGTTGTCAACTCTTAAAATTAACTTTCTTAGACTTATGTATACAAAAGAACTGTAAAGTAGTTTAATATGGTGAAACATTAAAACAACAACACAGCATAATTGCCATAAAAGAAAGAATTTGACAGAAGCTCTTGGAATCTGTGTGAATTAGTAAAATACATTTGGTTAAAGTGTTTTTCACTAGGTATTCCTTACATAGAAGTTTGTTTGAGTATTGTTAAATAGCAGTTATTTCTGGATATTTAATCACTACGATGTGTCACTTCTAAATTGTTACAGGTATTCAGGAGGAAAACGCATACCTTCTGTACTTCATGGTAGTTACTCAAAGCTATAACCCACTGGCACATAGAGCAACAAGCAAGAGAAACAAGAGCAACCTTGTTTGGGTTGAAATCAGGCAAGACTACAATTTTTTTCAGCTTCATGAAAACCTAGAGAGAATACATGAAACAGAAATATTCATTGTTATTCTTTATTAATTGTTAAATTTATTGGGGTGACATTGGTTGGCAGAAAAAGAAATACTATTGATCTGAAGTTTTCCCAATTACATTAGAATAAAATGTTATTTCATGTAGGGAAATACTCATCTACTCTTCAACAGTAGAATCAAAGACTTGCCTAAGTGCAAACTGGCTTTAGTACTAGCAATTTTTTTTAAGAAAAAGGGGAAAAACCTTTATTAGGAATATCTTGTCATTGCTATTGTTGTTACAGTAGCTTTGCTATAGTTTTTAAAAAGGAACTCCATTTTAAAACAAAAATGAAACAGGCTAACTTTCTCCAGCTGTGTGAAATCTGGTGCACGCAGAGGTCTGCAGTCTCCCTCTTGGGCACCTTAGGTGAGAGGTGACTAGGAATGCTGCCCTCTGCCTCTACCCCATGACTGTCATATTTATGGTGGTATAGCCTGGGGCACATTGGGGTTCACATAGGACATTCTCAGCTTAGTTGTGCAGCATGCCCATAGACCCACTTGATCTAAATGGTACAACCTAATTTAATATATTTTTATTTATTTATTTTTATTTTTGACAGAGAGAGAGAGAGAGATACAGAGACAGAGAGAGAACTGAACTGGGGGAGCTCCCAGTTCAGCATATGGTTCTGCACAGGCCAGGGCCGGGATTCAATCCCTGGTCCCCAGGGCTGCAAAGTGAGCGCTTAACCCACTGAGCCATCCCGGCTTCCCTGGTACAACCTAATTTAGAGTTGGATTTCTCATCTACTTTTGGGAGTCATAATCAAAACAAAATCTTTCTCAGACTGAGATTGCCTTTCCCCTCCTTTGCCTGAAAGGACAGAACCATTTTGCTGAATAATTTAGGTGGCAGGTGGTCCATTTTTGATTTATTATTGGGACTCTTATTATCACAAGGAATACTGTTAGGCTTTTAATCACTTCTTTAGATGAGTTATCAATTATTTTTGGCTTGAAAGTCTATTTAAGTAAAATCACAGGGAACCATTTTTACCAAGAATGCTTCAGAGTAAGTAATTGTTGCATTAACTTATGAATAATATGAATATCAATACTAACATTCTGCTAAAATATTCACCTTGTTCAGATACTACTCTATACTTCCTAACAGCACAGATCATCATTGTAACTAGTTGTGTGATTAGCCATTTCATGCCTTCCCTGTCACAATGTAAGCTTCATAACATCAAGGAATAAACTGGTCTTGTACTCTGTCATAATGTCTCTTACAAGGAAGATACTCCACAAATATGCATTGAATGAATTACTGTCTTTCAGACTAGGAGAGTGCCATTTATATATTTCCAAGTCTCGTCCCCTAAACTCAGCTCCTAGCTCAGCAACTATATAATATTCCAGTTTTGATATTCTCCTAGCCTCTACACATTATCCAGTTCTACTTCCACATTTGTTAGGTATCTGCTATGGCAGCAGCCACTTCTTGGTACCAAAATCTGTATTCGTTTCCTGTGGCCATCATAACAAATTATCACAGACTGGTTAACTTAGAACAACAGCAATTTATTCTCTCACAATTTATTCTCCGGTGACCAGAAATCTGAAATCAAGGTGTAGGTAGAGCAGTACTCACTCCCTCTGGGGGTCCTAGGGGAGAATCAGTTCCTTGCCTCTTCCAGCTTCTGTGGCTACAAGCATTACTTGGCTTGTGGCCACATCAGTTTGGATTTTCTATACTTCTACTGACAGTG
Source organism: Craseonycteris thonglongyai (assembly GCA_004027555.1). Taxonomy (NCBI): domain Eukaryota; kingdom Metazoa; phylum Chordata; class Mammalia; order Chiroptera; family Craseonycteridae; genus Craseonycteris; species Craseonycteris thonglongyai. Next base: position 6,398 of record PVKE010040182.1, read on the forward strand.
CCTTTGTTCAGGCTCTTGTAACCTCTTGCTCACCCTGCTGTAGTCCTTTTCCTCTTCTTACAAGCCTTCCCTTTCCAGCAGGGTCTGCCCCACTCTACTGGTGCCCTGAACTCCACAGCTTCTTCCACTGTGGTGGCTCTGCTATCACCTTCCTTTGAAATCTACAGTCTTCTGAATGAAACCTGCCCCAGTAAAACCCTACACTAGAGGTCCAGACTACCTTATCTTACTCAATATTTCTCTGTGTGCCAATCTGTCCCCCATCTTCTCCTACATGAAATAATTGTAAAGGGCTCTGAACACTGTCTGGCATATGCTGTATATAAACATTTGTTATACAAATAAAAATAAATCTCAGAGATCCAGAGACACTATGGAGACACCAAATCTATAGCTACATACAGAAAAATTATCTCTCAAAGAAACCCAAAAACTATCTCAGTGACTTCTATGAATTAGGCAAATGAGAAAAAACTCACACAGAAATGTGTAGAAGAGGCTAAGACACAATTTTGCTGTAAATCTCATTCTTGGTGCAATGATCCACAATTGGGAGGGAACTCACAACCCCAAGCCCCTCTCCCTGAGGAGTGAAGGGCTTGAACCCCGTATCTGGCACCCCAACTTTTAAGACCTGCAGCAGAGAGAAAAGCCACCACTATATCTAGCTTTGAGAGCCAATGTGGCTTGCATCCACAGGACCCATAAGTTTACAGCACCTGGAGAAACATTTCTTAAAGGCTCGTGGCACTCACCCATCCCAGAGCCCGGCACAGAGGCAGCTGACTAAAGACTGCCCAGGATTTCAACGAAAGAGGCCTATCTGCTTATCTTAAAGCGTCAGCCTGCGGGACAGGCTTCTAATTTAGCACATATCAAAGAACTAGAAATAAAAGAACAAATGAAGACCAAAGATAGTAGAAGAAAGGAAGTAACAGAGCAGAAATAAATGAAACAGAGACTAAAAAGATAATAGAAAAGATCAATAAAACTAATATATAATATATGCTTTTTTTTTTTACGATAAACAAAATTGAAAAACTTTGGCTAGACTCACCAAGAAAGAAAGAGGATTCAAATAAATAAAATTAGAAATGAAAAAGGAGTTATTACAACTGATACTAATGAAATACAAACATAAGAGACTACTGTGAAAATCATATGCCAACAAACTGAGCAACCTAAAAGATATGGATAAATTCCTAGAAACATACAACCTACCAAAACTGAATCATAAAGAAGTATGGAATGGTGATGATCGTTAATAATACCATATACTGTATATTTGAAAATTGCTAAGGGAGTAGATCTTAAAAGTTATCATCACAAGAAAAAAAATGAAACCATGTGTAGTAATGGATGTTTATTAGACTTCCTGTGGTGATCATTTTGCAATATATACAAGTATCGAATAATTATGTTTATACCTTAAACAAATTCAATGTTATTTGTCAATTGTATCTCAAAAAAAATCTCACACATTTATCTACTCATCCCACTTTCACAGGGTCATGCAATCCATCCGGAAAGACTGTCTGCCACTATTGGCATGTTCTCTATCCTCATTATTTAAAGAGATCTTGAGACATGATATTTTCCTATTTCAGTGACATACTGCTTTTCCTTGACATTTCCAGGAAACCTGTTATGTTTGGAGATACAGCTTGCTCTCTGACCTTTGAACTCTCACCGTTGTTTTCTAATTCTATAAAAAATTCTAATTTGAATACTTCTATTTGACTCATAGATTATAAATACGGAATGCATCAATTTATGAATTAATTAGCAATTAACTTTTTACCTTCTCAGGTATTCTGTCCTTGTCAAGGTTAATCAGTTTTTTTAGGAAACCAGTCTCTGAAAGAAGTAGTTTTGCCGTAGCCCAGTTAGGTTTCCTTTGCAGAAGAATGCAAACTGCATTCATGACAGTCAGTACAAGTACAGGAGGACGTGTGTGCATTCTGTAACACATGGTGAAAATCTAATCAATATCACAATGAAACTCAAATGCACCCTGTAATCCACCTCAGAAGACAGTATGTATAGATTTTTAATAAGTATTTTGATAAGAAGAACTATTTGCCAACACATAAATTTTTCATTATTTGGGAATCTTTAAAAGTTTGGGTATTTTTGAGATATGGGTATCTTTGTTTTAGGAAGATGAAATGCATAAAACTCACATTAATAGTGTCATTTTGGATCATTGAAAGCTGCCTCTGAGCTGTGCCTAACAAGGTGGCATGACACTGTACCACTGATGAGAAGTTGACACTTTGGAAATCCAGAGGTCAGAAAAGCATTCACAAGAAGTAAGTTTCAATGAAAAGTCATGAGGTGGGTGGTTGCTGTGTAACAACTGATGGGACTTGGAACAAAGGGGACAGGTCTATACAGAGTAGTGAGTCCCCCTAAATGAAAATCACGACTTCCTAGAAGGAAGGCAACAAGCCAACTTTCCGGCACAACATTATCTACAGGGGTTATCAAGAAGGACCCTGGCCTTGAACTTCATCATTGGAGATTCATTCAATTGTATTAGAGTAATCTTTGTTATCTTTAACAGTCTTTTAAAATGCAGATATTTTCCAGGACTAAGTAAGTCAATAACACCTTATTTTGAATTAATTTATCAGGTTGCTTTTCTGAGATTATCAGTCTGGCTTTTGTAAAATAATGAGAAAGATAATAACAGAAGAACCAGAAAAAAAGGGACAAGGTTCAGAGGAGAAATGAGAGTTCCAAAACAAACTTTCCTTCAACTGTACCCACATTTGACTCTTTTTAAAGCAATTACAATGGGAATATCATCAAGTTAAGACAAAATGTATCATCTCTGAAATTTTAATGCCAATTGCAGAGAAAATCAGATTGAATTGACTATAATTTAACCTATGTGCTACTTTCCGGAAACAAGTATTTGATTCAGAGTGCATCCTCTCGACACTGAAACCTGGTTTACAGCCCTCCATTACTACACAGAGGTGCTCTGACTTGAACCCTTTCTCGTTTACTGCAATCTGCGTTTTCTACTATCTTCTTTCCTCTTCTGGTGGCTAATGTTACAAACTGGCAAAGGACTGTCCTGACAAGGGGCAATCATTTGCATTTTGTTGATGAAAACAGCAGCTAGGAAAAGGAACATTTACCATGTACTTATGCTTTATTCTGAGCTTTTCCAACTCAGAAGAAACAGGTAAAGTACTTACCTTAATTCAGAGACATCGGCTTTATCCAGGGCACGCAGAGCCATGATTGCCTTGTCTACAGCTGGCAGTACTCTTCTTAGTTCATTGGCAGCTTTCTGCAATAAAGTCACAAGCCCTCAATACATATAAATGAACACAGTTGCATATTTAACATTTTTATATTTTGAACTTGGAAGGTATATCTTTTTAGTATTTTTATAATGCCTGTAAGTTATGCATATGCATGACTTAGGTGTGTACACACATGGGTATACTGTTGGAAATGTGTGTTATATTCCTAAATGTAGTAGTGGATTATTCTATCCTCAATGAGAAATTGTCTGTGAGAAGCAAAAGCATTGAGTAGTGTCTGCTTTCTCTATTAAACTCAGTGTAGTATTACCAATGTCCTTTTGAGGAGTGCTTCAATTAAAGGTGGAATTATAATATCATGAAGCTAATGAAGCTTATGCTTCAGAACCCTTCCCCTGTACAGGCCCCTTCGGAAGCCCTGGAATGGGCTCTGCCTGGAAGGCTGCAGGGTCACTTGCTAGACTTGCAGAAGTAATCTAACTGCAAACAGTCAAGACCAATTTCTCTTTACACTTTGACCCACTCTTTGTCAGGTTTCTTGTCATATCATGTGATGTTGAAATAGCTATGGACTTTTTTGGGATCTGGTTAAGGAGCTGAGTTGGGAATTATATTTATATTGCTCAGTCACTTGTTTGTATAATTAAATTGTTGCAAGCTTGCTCCAAAAGGAATGACTTCTAGAAATACTTCCTAAAATTCGTGGTGATGTGACATTAAAGTGCAGGGCCAGAGCTCATATTGTAATAGAAACTTTTATGATAGTGCTCAGCACCATAAGTACAAGTATGTGGACAGTGGGGGACAAACAAGGTTTGCAATATATGAACCCAGAATCTGGTCTGTGGAGAATGCTTCCATTTATTAGATGTGTAAGATGCATGGTCAGATTTTCACTGAACAGAAGTCAGACAAATATTTTGAAATTACCAAAGGACTACTGGAAATATGCATTCACATCTACTATTGTTTATAATAAACCTTGTCCTAGATATTTATTGTGCTTTGAGGTATTAACGATAGTAGCTCATGTACATAACTTATAAAATAAATAATTACACACATTGGGGGTATCGAGATATATGAGGCTGTCCAGAAAGTATCCAGCCAGGTAACTAATTTTCGTTATACTGACAACGGTTGGAAATTTTTGGACAGCACTCGTATATATATACATACATATTGTTTAATTGATAGAGTTTAATTAAAAACCTTTGCAAATGGAAGACAAAATGCAACTCTACTCTCCACCTCCTCTGAGCAGGAGTGGCTGCTGATCAGACCAGGGCTGAACATTTGGTTATCTGCTACTACAGACCGGCTCCTGTTGGGATTCTGACCGGACAGTATAGAGGGGAATTGGCCGTTTAAAAAGAAAGGATTATTCCCTCAATAAGAGAAGTGACACACCAAACCGATAGTCCCTAGAGCTGCTTCGTTTCCTGCAGATGTTCCACTTGGAAGCTGCAGGTATTCTGATATGGCTTGAATGACTTTCTGTTCATTGTAACCAAGAGACCTGGCTTATCTGTCTCTTCAGAGGAGTACAGTCTCCTCAAGGACAAGGACCCAGTGTCTCTGTACTCCCTGTTTTCATTTAATAGTGTCTTGCATGTGGTAGCTACTCAATAAATATTTGTTGAGATAAATATTAAAAGCAGCCAAAGATGGAGTACAAAATATATTAAAGAACAGTCAGTCTGACCTTTTAAATTTTGGGGCTAGGGAATAATTTTGCAAATCTCTAAATAATTTTTATTGATTATATTTTAATTTTACCTGAGCATAGTTTTCCACAATTCTTATTTCTTCTGCTATTATTTCTTCATCCTGTTTAACAAGTATCTGAACTTTCTCAAGTACATGAGAATCTTTCTGTAGTTTTTCCATTAAGATTTCATTTTCCTAATGAACCAAATAATTCTTAACATGAATTTTAAGAGGCATGATATTTTTTAAAAAGAAATTCAAATAATTTATTTCATTATTACAAAATTGATCAAAATTAGCTTGAAATATAGTTGTTTAACAGATCAACAAGGGTGACTACAATAAATATTTCATATAATACACATAAAGCATGAGGACACAATGATTTTTATAATATTTGGCAGCCTGCAAGTTACCACAGAACATTTCAGATGAAGTTAATGAGTAACTATAGAATTTTTCCATGTGAGCTTTTACAATTAGTTATATACCTATTATCACATTTAATTATTAAACTATAATTATGCTAATATTTTGCTATTATTGTTGTTGCTTTTCTCACTTTATAGATAAGAAAATGGAGACTAAAAGAGATTACACAGCTGTACAATAACAAAGCGAGAATTCTAACCCATGTTTGTCAAGTATCAGAGCCTTTGCTTTTAAACACTGTTTTACAGTAAACTGTAAAATCTTTAAAAAGATATTTCAAGTAAAATATACCTTTGTTTTTTGTTCTATCTGAGGGCCAACAACCAAGAGCTCCTCCTGCATATCTGTAACTAGGGCAGTTGCTTCCAGGATCTTGGATAGACCCACATAGAAATGATTCCTGAAGGAAAAAGGAAGTATTAACAGGTATAAGATGCAACAAAATATTAGCAAGGCGAGATATACTATGTTTGTGGATTGGAAGACAACATGGTGAGTATGTCAATTTCCCCCCAATTGATATATAGTTTTAATATAATAAAAAGTCATAGATTTTTTTTTGTAGATATAGTCAAATATTCTAAAATTTATATGGAAAGGCAAATGAACTAGGATAATTAAAATAATGTTTAAAATTCAAACAAAGTGGTTGGAATCACTCTACCTGATTATAAGACTGATTATATAGTGATAGTAATCAAGCTTATGTGGTACTGGCAGAAGGACAGATGTATAGTTTGATGGAACAGAATAGAGACCCTGGAAATAAACCCCCACAAGTACTATCAACTGATTTTTGACAAAGGTACAAAAGCAATAGAGGAAGGAAAGTTTTTTCAACAAACAGTGGGAGAAATTGGTTATATAATAAAATTAACCTTGACCTAAACCTTATACACAAATTAACTCAAAACAGACAATAGACTTAAATGTAAAAGGTAACACTGTAATACTTTTGGCAGAAAACATAGGAGAACATTTTCAGAATTTAAGATTTAGTAAAGAGCTCTCAGGCATGACAAAAGTAGTATAATCCATAAAAGAAAAAATATTGATACTCTGGACTTCATCAAAACAAAACTCTGTGCTCTGTGAAAGGCCCTGTTAAGAAGATAAAAACACAAGTTACCAACTGGAATAAAACATTTGTAGTCCATATATTTGACAAAGGACTCATTTAGAATATCTAAATAACTTCCAGAACTCAACATTGAAAAAACTAAACAATCCATTTAGAAAACATGCAAAAGGAATGAACAGACATTAAACTGAAAAGGATATATTGATGGCAAATGAGCGCATGTAAAGATATTTAATATCAGTAGCTGTCAGAAAAGTGCAAATTAAGATCCCAATGCTCTACAAATATGCAGTTATTAGAATTCTTAAAATAAAAAATAGCAACAACATCAAATGCTCACAAGGATGCAAAAGACTCTGGACTGTACATACACTGATGAGAATGTAAATGGGTACAGCCACTCTGAATAAGAATTTGGTATTTTCTTAAAAAACTAAACATATACTTACCATGTGACCTAACAATCACACTCCTGGCATTTATCCCAGAGAAATGAAAAATTACATCCACACAAGCCTTGTACCCAAATGTTTATATAATAGTAGCCCCATTCATAACTATAAGTCGGGGACAGCCCAAATTCCTCCCATGGATGAATGATTAGACAAAGTAAGGTACATCCATACCATGGAATACTACTTAGCAACAAAAAGGAACAAGCTATTGATACAAGTAATAGCTTGAATGCATGTAAAGGCATTATTCTGGGTGAAGCCAATCTCATTCCCCCTATGTAAGGAATGAAACTGTGGAGATGGAGAACAGTTTAATGGTTGCGTGGGATATGTCATAGTAGGCAAAGGGGAGTGGGCGTGACTACAAGGGGCACAAGGGAGATTTTTGAGGTGATGTACTTGTTTGTTGTCATGATTACATGAATATACACATATGATAAAATGGCACAGAACTAAATACACACATTGTACCAATGCCAATTACCTGGTTTAGATATTGTACTATAATTATGTAAAATGTAACCACTGGGAGAAAATGAGTTGTAGGTATATAGGCCCTCTGTATTATTTTTGTAACTTTTGTGAATCTAATTTTTCAAAATAAAAAGAATTTTAAAAAAAGGAAGCTTTATAAGATAAAGTTAAAATTTTTCCTATTACCTATTCACTAGAGTAAAAATAAAATGAAATATATAGTTTGTAGGGATAAAATAAATAAAAATAAATATTTTTAAATCAGAAGACTACAAATCTATTAGCCTAACAGCTTACCTCTACCACGAGAGGGAAAATGCACTGTGGGACATTTAAAAATATGGGAGATATGATTCCTACTGCTTGGGCTTTCAAAATCTAAAAGAACATTGTCACCCACGTCCTTTAGTTTATCAATTACATGGCTACTTTCAGTATTTTATCCTTTGATCTAATTCTAGGACAGGTCCTCAAAAGTTCTCATCCAGATTACTACAATAGCTCGAATCTTCTTTGTTTTTATTTTTGTCTCCAATTTATTCCCCATTCTAACTTTAATACCAGAGTGATCTTCCTTAAAACCTACCCTATTTGATTACACATCTATTTAAACAGAGTTACTATTTGTTGTGTGTTGTATATGTCAGACATTGTTGTTAGCACTTAATCTGTAAACATATTATTCCCAAGAAGCAAATGTTATTAAAAATAAAATGGACTCTAAAAGGGAAAACTGAAAAAGGTCACTGGACAACTGAAGCTCGGCTCCCAGTGGGGCACACTTAAGACAGGCAATTTGGGCTTTAAATGTGATAACTGCCCAGAAGATACCTCCCGTTGAAACAGAATGTTTAATTATGAGGGTTTT
>PVKE010040183.1:0-14698 GCA_004027555.1 Craseonycteris thonglongyai
TAAAATATAAAAACTGTTCTTGGAGTTGGTTCTAAACAGAACTTGTCTCTAATCCTAATTTAACAGAAATGTATATGATAATGTATTTAATAATTTTTTTCACAGGTAGGAATGCTACATTTTCTAGGACTTGAAATTGTAAGAGACTAAAAATTACTATACTTTGTAAGTAAATGGAAATACCACTACTAAAAACAGAATGCTATAACTAGAATGATGTCATTTGTTTCCAAAGACCACTGATATACTAGGGCAATGCAAAAATAAAAATAAAAATGAGGTATTTCCTGGCAAACTTTGGGGATAAGGTTAAGACTGTAGTTCATGAGTTATCTCGGGGTAAACACTGCAGCTGCAAGTGCTGCTGGTGAGTATTCTTGGGGCAAAAAGGAAATGGATTAAAAATAAATCTAAATATCCACACATGCACAAGTCACTGGGTCACACATTTCCACTTTCAGCTTTAACTAGAAGCCAAGATCACCATGTACTCATGGTGAAATTCAAAACAATATTGCCATTTATGCTGAGACGAGGGCCAAGATTTATTCGTTTTTAGCCCATGAAAGCTACAAAACATATTAACTAAATATGCACGTTAGTTCTCTTTCTAAGGTTTGCTTAATCCTGTTTGTACTGAGCTGGCTGTCATCTTTGAGTTTGCAAAGCCTTGGTACAGACCAGTGAGTGACAGGATTTTAATAACCCACATGCCACTCAGATTAGGAACATGTTAGCCATTTATGGAGCAGTCTGTTCTATTTCTAACTTATGTGAAAACTCTGATAAATGTTAGGGAAACAAATTCTCCCTTAAGTACAATAATAACAATAGTATGGTCTTACACTTAGATAACTCTTCACATTTTACAAATTACTTCAGTGCACACCATCTCATAGAACCTTTGCAGCCACTGGAAAAGGGCAGGACAAATGATCTTAACACCATTTCAGAGTTGAGGAAATTGAGGGTCAACTATGGGGTCTTTCTCAGGTACCATGGCAAGTATGTTGCAGAATAGGATTGGAATTCATGTCATCTGACTCCCAGTTCAGGATTCTCTGCAGCATTCCCCTTTCCTTGGGTTCCAGGGCAAGACTGAGGGAGAGGTCAGTGGGATGGAGATGGAAGCAGCAGGTATGACACTTCTGAAACCTGTAATCCATCTGCCTCATCAACCATTTTCTACACTACTAAGGAGGCCTGGGAGTGGCAGAGACATTTCCCTGACTGACATAATGAAATTTCCATCAGTACATACATTATGGAACTTCATACAAAAACAACTCTTTTTATTTCTGAACCAGTTTGTATTGGCAGTTCATTCAAAGCCTGTTCCCTCTGCTCCAAGGGAAAAGTAAAATTCCTGCAGTTAAAAAAAAAAATCTGATGAAAATACAAAAATGAAATAGCAACAGTGAGATCTGTGTGAAGCTACTATAAGTCGATTTATTGTGTACGTGGTACAACACAGACCTTGCAATCTTTCTCCACCAACTAGAGAGCAATATAAATATCACTGTTCTTAATTTAATGGAAAATTACCTCCTAATCATCTGAAGCAAAGACTTCAGTTTATACAAAAACATTAAGAAAATAATTTTAAGAATTCATTTTAACTAAAATTTTAGGTGCTCGAAGATTCTGTAGTGATAAGTAAAAAAATAGACAATAGAGTAAAAGGCCACAAAACAGTGAGAAGAAAAGTTATTGTCCCAAAGAGCAAAGGGGGAAACTTTATCTAAACCCTGTCATTATTACAATATCTATTTTAGAAATTATTCTGTTGTCAGGAAATCCTCTCCTCCAAGATGTTAATACAAATAGCATGAGACATTCAAAGATAATTAGCCAACACTGTTTAATTTGGCTACAGGGAGGCAGTCAACAACAACCAGAAAGAAAAAATCCCTCCTACAAAACAAGTCAAATGCCACTAATGACCAATGACTTTCTTGCTCTACACTATAAGCAAGTTATTGTTTACTGGACCTTCCCTATGTCTCTTCCTGGGATGTTTTGAGAATCAAGATGGACTACATGCATTTCTTTTTCTTTTAAGGTAGATGAAGAAAAAGGTAAACAGAAGCCACTAAGAATTAGAAAACATGCTAATTTTATCTTATTTTCAAAAATTAACTGCATGTTGCTGTTGTTGGTGTCTCCCTTTCCTCCAACTTTGGTGAGTAATATTCTCTTTACAGGTGATTTAGACAGAAGTCAATAGCTTAAGACAGTTGCACATATGGTGGACTGATGCACACATACATACATATACATATGTATATATATGTATTCATATATGCATATTGTATTCACAGATATATATAACTCATCACATCACTTGAAGAGCTCCACTATGTTTTCCCCTCTTCACATATTTCCATTAGTAAAATTGATCAGGGACAATGGTTTTATAGTACAAAACAAAACTAATAAAAATCAAATCAGAAAATGTGAAGTGGTATGCTGTCAGAGTCCAATAAAATAAGTCAGTACACATCTATGTAGTGGTAAAGTGCTAGAAAGTTTTTTAGTTTTTTAAAAATGATTATAGTAAAAAAGAAGTCTGCAGTTTTATTTGTTGGTAGTGACCACAGGCACCATGGCAATGGCATTGGCTGAGGTGGAGCTGATGATGTCCTCATACTCCGGGGGTGGCTCTAAATGAGGTTCTGTTTCACTCGTCCGACGGTTCACTTGGCCAGTGGCTTCCTCATAGGTTGGTGGAGGATCGCAGTTGGACAGGCGAGTGGAGACAGAATCTGAGCGCCCAACTACGTATTCCAGAAAGCCTGGGGATAATCCACTGCTATCAAACACTTCGTCTGGTGGGGCAGGTGGAGTGATAATATTAAGGTGCTGAGGGAAAGGGATGTGGCCTTCAGTCACTGTCTGTCTGCGAGTTTTGTTTCTTAGAAAGCATCTCCAGATTAGGAAAATGACAAGGAGGATAATGAAGAGGCCAAAGATTAATGGAAAGGTAAGGTAAAACTGAAACCAGTCACTTCCTCTGTTACTTTCTCCTTGTTGTGCTTTTGTATAGGTGTTCCAAAACTCTTTCTGAATATAAAAGACAAAATAATTTGAAAATTAGTAGGATCAAAAGATTTGAAGTAATTGCATGAACAAGTGGCTCGGTTCTATTAACATAATGAACAGAAACTCCAAATCAAATGTGTTGGTTTAAATGACCTACAGCCTATATTTTCTATGACAAAAAATTATATGTAAATTATGGTACTCACTCTGGATCCTTCTTAAAACAGTCACAACACAAGTCCTTCTCATGGTGTGGAGTTATTTACATGGATATTTTAAGCTATGACATTTTTTCCCCTTACATAAAATTTTATTTTTCAATTACAGTTGACATACAATATTAGTTTCAGGTGTACAACACAGTAGTTAGACATTCAATTAATTTAAGAAATGATCCCCTGATTAATCTAGTATCCACCTGGCATTATACACAGTTGTTATAATATTATTGACTATATTTCCCATACTGTACTTTATATCCCCATGACTGCTTCATAACTACCAACTTGTACTTCTTAATTCCTTCACCTTTTTCATCCATCTCCCTCCCAAACCCTGCTCCCATATGGTAACCATCAATTTGTTCTCTGTATCTGAGTTTGCTTCTGTTTGTATGTTTATTTATTTACAGCCCACATATAAGTGAAATCATATAATTGTCTTTCTCTGACTTATTTAATATAATACCCTCTAGGTCCATCCATGTTGTTGCAAATGGCAATATTTCATTTTTTATGGCCAAGAAATATTCCACTGTATGTATTTACATCTTTATCCATTTGATCTATCGATGGACATTAAGGTTGCTTCCATATTTTAGCTATTGTAAACAATGCTGCAATGAACATAGGGGTGCATATATCTTTTTTAAATTAATGGTTTAGATTTCTTTCCACCCAGAAGTAGATTTTCTGGGTTATAAATTAGTTCTAGTCTTAATTTTTAAAGGATCTCTCCATACTGTCCATACTGTTTCCCATAGAGGCTGCACCAATTTACAATCCCACCAACAGTGTATATACGTGGCCTTTTCTATGCATCCTTTCCAACACCTGTCATTTATTTTGATGACAGTCATTCTAACAGGTGTAAAGTGGTATCACATTGTGGTTTTCACTTGCATTTTCTAGTAATTGGTGATATTGAGTATCTTTTCACCTGCCTATTGGCCATCTATATGTCCTCTATGTAAAAATGTCGATTCAGATCCTCTGCCAATTTTACTTAGGTTTTTGTTGTTGAGATGCACGTGTTCTTTATACATAGTAGACTCTCTGTTAACTGGATTGTGCCAGTTGCTTGAGACTTTGCCAGTTGCTTGACTTGCGGTTAACAGAGCATCTACTTAAATTTATTCAGCATCTACTAATCCCCATGGGTGCTGGTTAACTTAAGAGTCTACTGTATTTTCGATATTAACCCCTTATTGTATGTATGATTTACAAATGATCTTTTCCCATTCACTAGGGTGCCTTTTCATCTTATTGATTGCTTCCATGGCTGTGCAGAAGTCTTTTAGTCCGATGTAGTTCCATTTATATTTGCTTTTGTTTCCCTTTCCATTGTAGTTAAATACACAAAAATATTGCTGAGACCAATGTCAAGAAGCTTACTACGTTTTCTTCTACAAGGTTTGACAAGTTCAGGAACTCATGCTAGAAAAAGTGTTATATACCTCATTGCTGAATATCACTATGGTCACCTTCCAAGTATTCCCCTTGGGAAGCTATGCACCAACACCAGCACCTAGTCCACCCTTCAAAGCCATTTTGTAAATCTTTTTCTGGAATGGCCATCAGATCCATTATTGTACTACCCTTGATGTCTTGAATGTCATCAAAATGTCTTCCTTTCAATATTTCCTTTATTTTTGGATAAAGAAAAGTCAATGGGGGCAATATCAGGTGAGTAGAGAGGGTGTTCCAATACAGTTATTCTTAGGGAGAATTGACCAAATTAATATATTCTATGTTCCTAATGAAAACAAGAATGACAGACCGTGTTGGTTACTGATCTAAAAACCATTATATCCCCTTCTTCTTGTTAAGAGAACTTTTTAATAATATGCCCAGTTGTAATATACCCAGTTGCTAGAGGTGAAATTTTTTTTATTGTTAAATTTATTGGGGTGACATTGGTCAGCAATATATTTTCCAGGATTTTAATAAATTTAAGTCAGTCATGCAATATCATTCTTTTTCAGATTCTGTAGTAATGTCTTCTCAGCCAACAGATACACGAAAAAAAATGCTCAACATTACTAGCAATTAGGGAAATGCAAATTCTCATTCATTCTTGATAGTGGCAATTTATGTCTTTTTTTCTTGATCAATCTGTCTAGATATTCATATATTTTTTTTTAATTTCAAAGAATCTGTTTGATTTTTTATTTTTTCCATTTTTTGCTTATTTTCTATTTTACTGAATTCTCCTTTCTTTATAATTTCCTTCCTTCTGATTGATTTGGGCATATATCACTTTTATTCCTTTAGTTCCTTTAAGTAAGAGGTTAGATTTTTGATTTGACATTATTTTTATTTTATAATCTTATACGATTTGAACTCTTTGCAATTTATTGAGACTGGAAAATATAGCAAATTGAACAACTAAAATCCAACAAGGGAATCCCTAAACAATATAGTTTCTGCTGAGAGACCCACTCATCTCTAGAAAATACCTAGCAGTCAGAGAAAGGGATGCAAGCAGGAGAGAAGGGAAGGGGGAAATGTGGAGACAGGGCCACGGAGTGCGACCTGCAGCCCAACAAAAGCGGGAGTGAGGTGGGCACCTTGGAGTATAACTGGAGTGCAGGGCAACCCCGGGCAGGTTAAAAACTAAGAGCCAACAGGTGCTGAAACACCACGGGTGGAGCATAACCAGCCCTGGACCAGTTAGGGCCCAAGTTAGAACACAACACAGTCCTGGGCAAGTTGGAACCCCAACCAGAGCACAGCATGGCCTTGAATGAGTTAGGAACCAAGATCTGACAGTACAGCATGCTTACTGGACCATAGCATGGACCTTGGACAGCTAAGGACTGAGAATCAGCAGCCATAGAAATGCTGACCAGAGCAAAACACAATGCTGGGTGAAATGCAGGCTCAGGAGAATAAAGAAAGGCGGAGAAAATGGAGAGGCAAAGTTTTCCAAGACCTTTTGGAGAGGCAAGATGATGTTTGGGCCATGTTATCACTGGTGATGACATAGATGTACCAATACGACTCTGAAACAAAGTGTCCTAGTGCAGAGTAGAAATCAGCCATTTCTCCATGACCAACAATGTTCTGTCAGTTCAAATTAAGAGACAAAATGATGCTGCTAACCTTTTTGATATCAGAGGGATTGGGCATTATGAATTTGTACCAACTGGACAGTCAACCAAGTTTGACTATTTGGAAGTGCTGAAAAGTCTGTGAAAAGGTAAATGACCTGAACTTTTTGCCAAGAACTCAGGGCTCTTGTATCACAATAATGCACCAGCTCACACTGCATTTTATGTGAAGGAGTTTTTAGCCACTTCTCAGAAAATACCAAGAAAGCTCAACCTACCCCTATATTTCTTCCTAACTGGCCCAATTATATCGCAAGTTCTGTTAGGTTTTTTTTTTCTCTTTAAGATATCCTGTCTTGGGAAAGCTGGGATGGCTCAACGGGTTAAGCACTCGCTTTGCAGCCCCCGGGACCGAGGATCGAATCCCGGCCCCGACCCAGGCAGACCCATATGCTGAACTGGGGTGTGCCCCCAGTTCAGTTCTTGCCGGGGCCTATGTGGGAGGCTCCTGGCCCAGTTCCTGCCCTGTGCAGCCCTGTGCCCGCCTGTGGAGTAAAACTATATGGAAAACTAATGTCAACTATGGAGACTGCTCTGGGTCCCCCCCCTTCTCTCTGTCTCTCTCTGTCAAATATCAATAAAATAAATCTTAAAAAAAAGATATCCTGTCTTGTGCTCCAAGTGTATTAGCTATAATATATCATGATCTTGAGCACTGGATTAGGAATCAAAAGCTAGGAGTTTCAACTCCCGTCAGAAATACAGCATATCATTGGTCTTTTTGGCACTCACAATATTGGTCTAAAGATAGAATATCAACTGCTTTTCCTGTCCTAACTGGTATTATTATAAAGCAACCTTTTGATTTCTCTGGGCCACATTGGAAAAAGAATTGTCTTGGGCTACACATAATATACACTAACACTAACAGCTGATGAGCTAAAACAAAAGGTCACACAAAAAAATCTCATAATATTTTAAGAATTTGTGTTGGGCTGCATTCAAAGCTGTCCTGGGCTGCAGGTTGAACATACCTGTTCTAAAGCATTTTAAAACAGTAAAAACCAAACCAAAACAAAAGAAAACAAAAACAAAATACAGCTAAGAGTAGGTACCAGTCACCAATTTTTCCACTTCAATCACATCTGGGCTTGAGTAAATACACTGTGATGTGCCTTTATTAATAGATTAATAAGAACTAGCATAAGAACCCTAGAGGTAAATTGTCCCATTGTAAAAACCTCGCCATAACTATCACCAGTTAAATTAGGAGGGAACTGTGTTCAATGTAGACGGAGGGGTGAGAAGAGACTGAACTAGGAGACTGGGTCCTATTTTGGGCTGAACCAATCAGTATCTTGCTGTGAGCACATGAGAAAATTGAAAATTTCCCTGGAGCTATTATTTCCTTTTTTGTGAAATGAAGAGCTTGACCTATATGGTTTTCATGGACCCTATTAAGTATAAAGATGATTGCGACCTATTCCATCAGTCCTTGTTCAACAATGAAATGAAATGAAAAATCAGCCCTTATTCTATTCATAATCAGCAGTGACTGGTATCAAATATTACATGTGGGAACAAGATAATATTTTAATACTCAAATAATAATTTTATTTTAAGTTATGGCATTAGTGCGACTCTCTAAAGCAAGTGTGTCCAACCTATGACCCGCAGGCCGCATGTGGCCCAGGATGGCTTTGAATGTGGCACAACACAAATTAATAAATTTTCTTAAAACATGAGATTTGTTTATGATTTTTTTTTTTTTAGCTCATCAGTGATCATTAGTGTTAGTGTATTTTATGTGTGGCCAAGACAATTCTTCTTCCAATGTGGCCCAGGGAAGCCAAAAGGTTGGATACCGCTGCTCTAAAGCATACAGTTTAAGAAAAGGCAAAGCCCTCTATGCTCTGCTGGTTGCTGAATGTGTAGTGGCGGAATAGATCCCCTGTTTCAGCTTGATGGAACACAAGACCTAGGGCTGACAATATAGGGCTATTGCAAAGTTCCAATTTCCTTTGCCACTGACTTTATTGTACTTTGGAAGTAGCTAAAATCTTATTTCTTACAGTTACTGACACTCCAACCATAAGAGTCATCCATGCTCAGAAGCCTTGCCCTGGGGGGACTGTGCCCAAGCACTAGAGGAAAGAATCAGTCAGTGACAGTTCCAATATTAATGCAATCAATAGCAACCCACCATAACAAAATTGATTTACAGTAGTGGTTCCACCCAGATGGCACTGTCTGAGGAATGAGCACTGGTGGTGAGTGGTTGCTGTATTTTATAAAATATACCATGGATTAAATAGCAAACTATTTTTATGTATTAAAAAAAGAGCACACTTTTCCCGTGAAGACATACAAATGGCCAACAGATACATGAAAAAATGCTCAACTTCACTAACTATTAGGGAAGTGCAAATTAAAATCACAATGATATATACCACCTCACACTTGTTAGAATGGCTATAATCAACCAGACAAGGAATAACAAATGCTGGAGAGGTTGTGGAGAATATGGAACCCTCATACACTGCTGGTGGGAATGTAAATTGGTACAACCACTACGGAAGGCAGTATGGAGGTTCCTCAAAAAATTATGAATAAAATTACCATATAATTTAACAATCACTCTTCTGGGTATCTACCCAGAAAACTTGAAAACCTTAGTTTGGCAAAAATATATGTACCCCAATGTTCACTGCAGCACTGTTCATGGTGGCCAAGTCATGGACTCTGACAGATGACTGGATAAAAAAGTTGTGGTACATTTATACAATGGAATACTACTCAGAGATAAGAA
The DNA here is from genome assembly GCA_004027555.1 of Craseonycteris thonglongyai. Classification (NCBI taxonomy): domain Eukaryota; kingdom Metazoa; phylum Chordata; class Mammalia; order Chiroptera; family Craseonycteridae; genus Craseonycteris; species Craseonycteris thonglongyai. The sequence continues at coordinate 9,123 of PVKE010040183.1, forward strand.
AAGATGACATACAGCCATTTGTGACAACATGCACAGACCTTGAAAACATCTTAAGCAAAATAAGTCTGAAAGAATCAAGAAACATATGACCTCACTTATAGGTGGAATATAAAACTGAAACGAACAAAGAAACAAAAACTCATGGACACAGTCAATAGTTTAGTGGTTACCTAGGGGGTAGGTGGGTGGGAGAGCTGGGGGAGTGAGGGAGTAGGGAGGGGGAATCAAATATACAGTGATGGAAAGTGAGCTGATTCTGGGTGGTGAGCACATAATGCAATGTATAGACAATGTCATGTAGAATTGTACACCTGGAAACAATGTAATTGATATCCATCAATGTCACACCAATAAATTTAACAATTAAAAAAAAGAAAAATACGTACCCTATGGCACCACAACATACCACAGGACATCACCTTTAAGCCCCTCACTTATCGATTGATTTGCTTGAAGACCTAGTCTTAGGAATGGAACTAGGTTTTTAAGTGAGGAGTGCCTGTACTTAAGGACCAACCTAGGAAATTTACAAAACCTGGAGCTCTTTAATCTTGAACTCTTTCCTCTTACCTCTGGGTCCTTCTCTACCTAACAAGAGATCAAACACCTTTTCTTTAAAACTTCTTAATTAGGTGCACTTTCAAAGTTCTTCACAAGGGTAATTTTAATTGCTAGTAATGTACACCATTTGGGAATGCAGATTTCAAACCTGCACCCAAAAGGTAGGCAAATCTATGAAACGTTAAAAATATTGCCAGCACACTTACAGTTTTTTCATTATTTTCAAAAGCTTCTCTTGCTTCTTCGAATGTGCAGATTTCTTCTTTGCATTCACGCTCAATGTTGCCCTGTCTTATTTCTTCAAAAAGTCCGTTAGCTCTCGGATAGCGTTTTAATACTGCATTGGCTTTATCTCCCGCAAGGAAAACTAAAAAGACATAAAAAAAAAAAAAGCATTAAATTATAATAAAAAACATGTGGAAAGTTAACATACAAGGTGAAAACTGCTAGATGCTCTGTAACAGCTAACATCCTGAACCTCTACATGAATCAACAATGAAGTAAAATAATATTTAGCTACAAACCACCATATGTGCCATCTTCCTCATCAGGTGAGTATGTCCTTTCCGTAGCAGTTGCCCTGGGCAGGGACAGTGACATACGTATGCTATGTTCGGATGTTAGCACACTCCTGCTGACCACAGGTGTTTAAATAAGGTAACAATGATACCATGACTTATACTCATTACTGTACGTGGATACCCTCAGGAACTCTGTTAATTGGGCAGCAGCAACCATATAAAAATCCAGTCTCTGGACTATTAGTCTTTGTCTCTCAAACTAAATACAAATAAAACTACAACTGATCTAATAATGTAAATCCAGAGAACTCTTACTTGTATGAAAACAAGAGGTGACGAAACAATACAAAGAAATTAAGATAAACTTGGCCATAATTAATTACAAGAAATATTAATAATTTTGTTGTAAAGTCACTTACATTAAATATATTGTGATACTTTAATATAGTCAGTCCCATTTCAATGTCCTTCAGAAAAAGAAAAATTCTGCATGATTTACAGAGGCATTTCATATAAACATTCAAAATGCACATTTACGGTACCCAATAAAATACATAAGGCAATTGCTATATGCACAGTTATGGGAAGTCATTTTTATTTTTATGTACAGATTCAATTTAAACTATACTTCAATTACATTTTTTATTAAATTTATTGAGATGAAATTGGTTAATAAAATTATATAATTTCAAGTGTACATTTTTTGTTTTTTACTTTTGTCTGTTTATCTTTCAAGTGTACATTTCCATAATACAATATCTGTATATTGCACTGTGTGTTCACCACCCAAAGTCAAACCTCCTTCCATCAACTGTATGTTTGACACCTTTAATCCTTTCTACTTTCCTCCGCCCCCTTTCCCCTCTGGTAACCACTGAAATGTTGTCTGTGTATATTAGTTTTTTTTTGTTTGCCCTGTTCGTTTGTAGTTTCCAACCATATCATTTCACTCATATGAACTTCCCACATGAGTGAATTTATGGTTCTCGACTTTTTGTCTGATTTATTTTGCTGAGCATGATAATCTTGACTCATCCATGTTGTCTCAAATGGCAGCATTTCATTATTTGTTATGGCTGAGTAATAGTCTATTATATTGTATAGTCCTAGTTCATAGTCCATTGTACGTACCACTTCTTTATCCAATCATCCGACCAAAGTCTAACGACATTTTGGTTGTTTGCATGTCTTGGCCATAGTGAATAATGCAACAATGAACACAGGGGTACATATATCTTTATGGATAAATGTTTTCAGATTTTTTAAGGTAGATACCCAGAAGATGGATTGCTGGGTCATATGATAATTATATTCTTAACTTTTTGAGGAACCCCCATAGTTTTTCATAGTGCTTGTACCAATTTATATTCCCATCAGCAGTATATGAGGGTTCCTTTTTTTTCCACACTCTCTCCAAACACTTGTTATTACTTGTCGTGATAAAAGCCATTCTAACAGGTATGAGGTGGTATCTCATTGTGGATTTGGTTTGTATTTCTCTGATAGCTAATGAAATTGAGCATTTTTTCATATATCTGTTGGCCATTTGTATGTCTTCTTAGAAGAAGTATCTGCTCAGATCCACTGCCAATTTTTTAATTGGATTATTTATTTTTGTTCTTGACTTGCAAGCATTCCTTATATTTTTTGGACATTAGCCCTTATCAGAGGTATTGTTTGCAAATATCTTCTATTTGGTTGGTTGCCTCTTTGTTTTGTTGAAGGTTTCTTTTGCTGTGCACAAGCTTTCTAGTTTTTATAGTTTGGTTCATTTATTTTTGCTTCTACTTCCCTTGCCTTTGGGGTCAAATTCATAAAATCCTCTCTTAATACCAAGGTCCATAAGTTTAGTACCTGTGTTTTTGTCTATGCATTTTATTGTTTCAGGTCTTATATTTAGGTCTTTGACCTATTCTGAGTTAATTTTGGTATATAGTAAGATAGTAGTCTAGTTTCATTCTTTTGCATGTGGCTTTCCAATTTTCCCAGCACCATTTATTGATGAGGTTTTCTTTTCCTCATTGTATCTTTTTGGCTCCTTTGTCAAAAATTACTTGCCCACATATATATGGGTTCATTTCAGTGTTCTCAATTTTGTTCCATTGGTCTGTGTGTCTGTTTTTCTGTCAATACTATGCTGTTTTGAGTATTCTCTCTTTGTAGTATAATTTGAATTCAGTGTGTGTGATACCTTCAGTCTTGTTCTCTTCCTCAGGATTGCTTTGGCTATTTGGGGTCTTTTGTGATTCCATACAAATCTGATGCAATTTTTGTTCTACTTCTTTGAAAAATGTCATTGAGATTTTGATGGGGATTGCATTAAATCTGCATATTGCTTTGGGTAATATGGCCATTTTAACTATGTTGATACTTTCAATCCATGAACACAGAATAACTTTCCATTTCTTTGTGTTTTCTTCAATTCCTTTTAATAATGTCTTATAGTTTTCAGAGTATGGCCTTTCGCATCCTTTGTTAAGTTTATTCCTAGGCATTTTATTCTTTTTCTGACAATTGCAAAAGAAATTGTTGGTGTCCTTCCCCCCCATCTTTTTCTGAAATTTCATTGTTAGTATACAAAAATGCAATGGATTTTTGTACATTGATTTTGTATCCTTCAATTTTAATCTATTTGTTTATTGTTCCTAGTATTTTTGGTGGACTTTAGCATTATTTTCCCTATATAAAGAATCATGTCATCTGCAAAAAGTGACAAATTCACTTCTTCATTCCCAGTTTGAATGTGTTTTATTTTTTTCTCTTCCCTGATTGCTCTGGCTAGAACTTCCAATACTATGTTACAGAACAATGGTGAGAGGTGGCATCCTTGTCTTATTCATTTCATGATCTTAAAGGAAAATCTTTCAGTTTTTCACCATTGAGTACGATCTTAGCTCAGGGTTTGTCATATCTGGCTTTTACTATGTTGAGATACTTTCTTTTTATATCCATTTTATTAAGTGTTTTGATCATAAATGGATGTTGTATTCTGTCAAATGCTTTTTCTGTATCTATTGATATGATCATATAATATTTTCCTTAATTTCATGTATTATATCACATTGATCGATCTGCATATGTTGAACCATCTTTGTGTCCTTGCAATGAATCTTACTTGATTGTGATGTATAATCATTTTAATGTATTGTATTTGATTTGCTAGTATTTTGTTTAGAATTTTTACATCTGTATTCAACATATTGGTCTGTAGTTTTCTTTTTTGTGTGTATTATCCTTACCAAGTTTTTAGTATCAGGATGATGTTAGCTTCATAAAATGAGTTAAGAAAGACCGCCTTTTCTTCAATTTTATGAAAGATTTTGAAAAGGAAGGCATTAAATCATCTTTGAATGTTTGGTGAAATTCACTAGTGAAGCCATCTGGTCCTGAACTTTTGTTTTGGGGAAGGTTTTGGATGAATACTTCAATTTCCGTACATTGATGGGTCTATTTAGATTTTCCATTTCTACGTGATTCAGTCTGAACAGGTTATATATTTATAAGAACTTGTCAGTTTCTTCTTCTAGGTTACTGAATTTGGTGGCATATAATCTTTCATTGTATTCCTGTACGATCCTTTGTGTTTCTGTGGTATTCTTTTTTTTTTTTTTTTTTAAGCTTATTAAATTTTTTTTTTAATATATTTTTTATTTTTTGACAGAGAGAGAGAGATACAGACACAGAGACAGAGAGATATGGTTCCGCACGGGCCGGGGCCGGGACTCGATCCTCGGTCCCCGGCGCTGCAAAGCGAGTGCCCAACCCACTGAGCCATCCCGGCTTCCCCTGTGGTATTCTTTATAACCTCCCCTTTTTCGTTTCTGATTTTGTTTAGTTCTGTAATTTCTCTTTTTTTCTTTGTGAGTCTAGCCAGGGGTTTATCAATTTTTTAAATCTTTTTAAAGAACCACTTTTTTGTTGCAGTATTTTTTTTCTATTGCCTTTTTGTTCTCTATTTCATTTAATTCTGCTTCCAATTTTTATTATTTTCTTCCTTCTGTTGACTTTGGCTATCATTTGTTCTTCTTTTTCTAGTTCTGTAAGATGTAATGCTGTATATTTGGGAATTTCTTGCTTCTTGAGATAGGCCTGTATGATATAAATTTTCCCTCTATTACCGCTTTTGCAGTATTCCAATATTTTTGATACATTGCATTTCCATTCTGTTTCTTTTTTTATAATTTTTTTTATTGTCTTTGACAGAGAGAGAGACAGAGACAGAGACAGAGACAGAGAGAGAACTGAACTGAGGGAACTCCCCAGTTCAGCACATGGGTCCGCACAGGCTGGGGCCAGGATTCGATCCTCGGTCCCCAGCGCTGCAAAGTGAGCGCTTAACCCATTGAGCCATCCCGGCTTCCCCCATCTCTTTTTTTTCGATGTATCTTTTCATCTCTCCTTTTATTCCTTCTTTGACTCAGTTGTTCTTTACTAGCCTGTGGATTAATCTCCATATATTTATGGTTATTCCCACTATCCTTTTGCAGTTAATCT
>PVKE010040184.1:0-14697 GCA_004027555.1 Craseonycteris thonglongyai
GTTAGAATATTCCTCAAACAAACAATCAGCAGCAGTCAGAAATGCTTCTTTGAACAATTCACCATCCTGGAAAGGTTTTTTCTTCTTTGCGAGCATGTGAGAAATTTTGAAAGAAGCAATGGTTGCCTTTTTAGATTTTTCCACATGTCTAGTGAAAACAGTCTGTTGAGTAGTTAAACTTAATTTTAGTTGATTTATTGTTTTCTTTCTTCAGATTTAAGTGGATAATTCGTATCAAAAGTGGTATGACTTGTCTGAAAGTGATGTTCAACATTATGTTTTTTCGGCACTGCACTACTACTGCCACACAACAGGCAAACACATTTACCTTTTAAATGAATGAAACAATATGATTCCTCCCAGTCTGTGTTCAAATTATAGGTTCGTTTTCTCTTATTTGGTCCACTCATTTTAGGACTAAAAAAATAAAAATAAAAATAGTTATAGAGCTACAATATCATATCAAATTGCCACCATAATAATAGATTACCTATCTCACTTTTAGTTCATTTAAAATCGAATATATCAAGACACTGTGACCCTAGCTAACCGTCACGACCCGATCAGTCCAGCAACCGCAATCAAAACGGCAACGTGGCATCTCCCGGTGGGTGGAGGAGAGTGTAAAGAGCGCAGCGGCTAAACAAGACGCGACGTGTACAAAGGCGAAAGCTAGGGAAACACTTACACATACGATATCGCAAACATACCGGTACCAACGAATATAATAAACCTGTGTAGATACTCAAACAATATTTTAAAATTCTAACAAATGTATAAAAATAAATGATAGTTTTCCTTAGTGTTTATGAAAAACTTCTGATGCAGTGAAATAATGGTGGGTGCACACAAATCGAGCTGCGGGTGCCATGACGCCCGTGGGCATGGGGTTGGGAATCCCTGGGCCAGAGGAATATGCGCTCATTTAAAATTACCAGACTGGAGCTAGTGATCTAGTTTTTGTTGTAATTCTATTCAACAAGTGTTTTTCTTGCTCTTTTCTCTTTCCTCAACCTTGACTAAGAGAAATAGACACTGGCTTAGTGGTCAAACAGCTATGACAAATGACATACATACTAGTTTTATTTGCCTTTGAAAGACAGGTATTTAGTGTGACCTAAATAGTTTCTTCAGTTGCCTAACAAGTGCCAATCTGACAGTGGGGAGGAAAACAAAAAGGAGAGGAGAAGAAAAAGGAGGCCAACCCAGCTTCTGCCTTGACATTTTAAATGTTTTCAGGTAGTTTTTTTGCTTCTCTGTTCAAGAAAGAGATTACTACCCAGGACCTGATGAGCAAAACCTCCATTAACTGGCAGATCAGTGAGTTTCTGATTCCTGAATTTTTACTTAGTCCCACCTTATCAGGGTAAAAACACAAACAAAGCCTGTATGTTGAGTAAGGAGGTGGGGATATTTTTACAGTTGGAGAACAGGGCTCAGAGAGCTGAGTTAAATGTCCGTTGGCCCAGGCCTCAGTGCACAGAGGGTATGTTTATATTTTAAAACACCACCACACCACCACCACTGATTATGTGTTTTCATTGTGACTTTCTCCTTTTTCTTGGAGAGTGTGGGCAAAACTGCAAGTGAAGAACTTGGTTCATTGTGTTCAAGCTGTTAGATGTTTCACTGTGCAAATTCTCTGTAACTAAAAGTCCTATTTTAGTTTAAAGCAAAGATAAGAATAGCACTAGACGACGCTTCAGAAAGCTAGGACTTCTAGTGTAGGCTATGCTGATAACATGCTCACTGTGTGATGGTAGACAAGTCTTCTCATCCTGGTTTCAGGTTTCTTTTGTGTGGTAGGATATACAGGGCTGTCCAGAAAAAAATCCAGACATTGTCAATATAAGGAGAATGGTTACATGGATAGATACTTTCTGGACAGCCCTATAACATAAAACTGACCATTTTAGCCCTTTTTAAGTGTACAGTGTAGTGGCAACCACATTGTGCAACCATCCCTATTATCCATCTCCACAACTTTTTCATCATCCTGAACTGAAACTCTGTACCCACTCAACAATAACTTCCTGTTCCCCTTTTCCTTCAGCCTTTGGCAACCACCTTTCTATTTTCTGTCTCCACGAATTTGACTATTCTAGGTATCTCATGTAAGTTGTATCATACAATATTTATCCTGTTGTGTCTGGCTTAAGTGACTTAGTATAATGTCTTCAAGGTTCACCCATATTGTACTATGAATCAGAATTTTGTTCCATTTTAAGACTTAATGATCTTCCATTGTAGGTATACCACATGTTATCTGCTCACTTTTTGATGGACGTTTGGGTTGTTTCCTCCTTTTGACTATTGTGAATAATGTTACTATGAACATGGGTTTATCCATATCTGTTTGAGTCCCTGCCTTTAATTCTTTTGGGAATATACCCAGAAGGGGAATTGCTGGATAATATGGTAATTCTATGTTGAATTTTTGAGTAATCATCACGTTGTTTTTCATAGTGACCTTACCATTCTACATTCCCACCAGCAATGAATGAGGGTTAAAGTTTCTTCATATCCTTGCCAGCACTTGTCATTCTCTGTTTTGTTTTGTTTTGTGTTTATGATAATTGCCATTCTAATGGGTGTGAAGTGGTATCTCATTGTGGTTTTGATTTGCATTTCCTGAATGATCAGTGATGTATTGTCTATCTGTATATCTTCTTTGAAGAGATTTCTATTAAAATCCTTTGCACATTTTTTAACCAAGTTATTTATTTATTTATTTATTTTGTCCAGTTGTAAGAGTTCTTTATATGTATTCTAGATATCAATCTCTTATCAGGTGTATAAATTTGCAAATATATATTCCTTTTTTGTGAGTTGCTGTTCCATTCCCTCTAGTATCCTTTGCTGCACAAAAGTTTTCAATTTTGATGAAGTTCAGTTTATCTAGTTTTCTCCTGTTGCTGTGCTTTTGGTATCATACACAAGATATCATTGCTAAATTCAGCATCATAAAGATTTTCTTTCTCTATGTTTTCTTCTAGGAGTTTTATAGTTTTAACTGTTACTTTCAGGTCTTGGACCCATTTTAGATAATTTGGTTATGGTATAAAGTAAGGATCTAACTTCACTCTCTTGTGAATATTCAGTTTTTGCAGTACCACTGGTCACAAAGACTGTCTTTTCTTCAGTGAATGGTCTTGGCAAGGTTGTGAGAAAACATTTGACCATGTATTCAAGAATTTATTTCTGGGTTTTCTATTCTATTCAATTAGTCAATATATTTGTTTTTATGCTATTACCACACAGTTTTGATTACTGTAGCTTTGTAGTAAGTTTTGAAATCATGAAGTGTTAGTCCTCCAACTTTGTTCTTCTTTTTTATTATTATTATTTTTTCATTATTTGAGGTTCTTTGAGATTCCACATGAATTTTAAAAAGGGTTTTTCTATTTCTGAAAAAAAAATCTTTGGAATTTTGATAGAAATTGCAGGGAATCTATAGATAGCTTTGAATAGTATTGCCATTTTAACAATATTAAGTTTCAGTCCCTGAACACAAGATATATTTCTATTTACTTGTGTCTTTTAATTTCTTTGGCAATGTTTGTGTTTTTTTTCCCCAGTTTTTATGTTACAAGTCTTTCCCCTCCTTCATTAAGTTTTTTTCTTAAGTATTTTATTATTTTTATGCTATTATAAACAAAATTGTTTTCCTAATATTTTTTCTGCATTGTTAATTGCTAGTGTGTAGAAATGCAACTGATTTTTGAGTATTGATTTTGTATCCTGTAACTTTGCTAAACTTGTTTATTAGTTTCAATAGTTTGTATTTGTGTATGTGCATGTGTAATCTTTGGGGTTTCTATCATAAGATTGTGTTGTCTGCACACAGAGATTATTACACGGTACTTCTTCCTTTCTTACATGGAAGTCTTTGTTTCTTTTCCTTGCCTAATTACTCTGACTAGAACTTCCTATATTAATTTGGATAGAAGTGGGAAAAGCAGGCATTGTTTGTTCTTAATAGAGGAAGCACTCTCAGTCTTCCACCACTGAGTATAATGTTAGTTGTGAGTTTTTCATATATGGCTTTTATTATGTTGAGATAGTTGCTTTATGTGCCTATTTTCTTGAGTGTCTTTATCAGTCTCATTGTTTTATCTATAAAAATAGGAGATTGAATGAGGTGACTCATTCAATATGGGCAACATAAAATTGTATCATTAGGTGACCTGTGCTATGTGACTTAAACTCTTTGGGTCTTGAGTTTTCATTTGTCAAATGGAGATAATAGTATCTATTACACATGGTTATGGGACAGATTAAATAAAATGATACATGTCCATTGTCTAGAACACACAGTAGTTATTTAATAAATGTTAATTCACTTGTCCATTCTAGTTTGTCATTCAACAGCCATTCATTTAACATCTACATTTTTCAGTCTCTGCACAAGTTGCTAGGAATACAGAGCTAACCAAGACACAGAACTTGTTCTCAAGATGCTTACAGTTTATGGGTCTCTGGGATATTTTTCAGTTCCAATAATTTTTTCTCGTTTATTAATTTACTCAGTAAATACTTTGGAGTATCTAATTAAGACCAGACACAGAGCTAAGCATAAAGCTAGGTGCTAAATAGACAACTGTAACACCCCCTCATCTCTGACAAACACATACAAAACAGATGTGTTCTCTGCTTTCATGACTATACAACCTAGTGGGGAGATAGAGAATAAATCAATAAGTGAATATATAATCTTGAATATTGCTTTGTAGGAGCTATGGAAGAAATAAAGTTTTATAGGAGAAATTGATAGAGAAGGAGGGGTTGACTGGATGGTCAGAGAAAATCTTGGTCAGGAGGAGACATAAAGCTGAGGCTGGAAAAGGGAGAAGGAGCCAGGAATAGGAGGAGTACGGAAAAGAAAACCCAACTAGAGAAACTGTGTGAACAAGATCCAAGGAAAGAGAGGCCATGGTTTACTAAGGTACTGAAAGACGGTCCATGCAATGTGGATAGAGCAATCTAAGTCAGGAAAAAAGGTTCAAAATGGTGGTGGTGTCAGACAGATGCCAGTGGAAAAAGTTGAATTTTACTCCAAGTTCAATAGGGAGCCAGGGAAGGTTTTCCAGTAGGGTGTGTAACATGATCTGATTTCTATTTCAGGAGGCATACCCTGGAGGTTGGATGGAGGATGGATTCAAGAGGTCAAGTGGAAGCAGAGAGCTAACATGGGAGGATATTGTGTTAGTTCAGGGCAGTGATGAGATGACAGTAGTTTGGTCTGAGATGTGGGAGATAAGGTTTCTGGTTTGAGCAACTGGAGAGATGCTGACCCATTGAGTTATCTTCTTGTAAATAAATATTTAGGTCAGATGGACATACTTGGGGTAATCATTATTGGAAAAACTACATCTTATTTCTTTGTATTAGTTGTAGCCCAGTATTGGCTTTGTTCTTTGAACTGTCATGAAACGCTTCTCCTGTGAGTCACTCAAGCTTCCTAAGATACTTCTTTCACACCCCTATGTAAATTCAGTCACTTGTTCAACGGATATCTACCAGTATCGTTACAGGTGCTGTGGATATAGGAGAGGGTGCAACAGCCCAAAATTCCTTTTCATGTGGACTTTATGTTTTACAAACATGTCAAAGATTTCTGTTACATGTGAGTTTCCCTAGACCACTGAATAAATGGTAAATATCAGCCCTTCAGTTTCTTTTGCTTTTCTTTCTTTTTCCTCTTCTTTATTTCTTTTCCTTTTCTTTCATTTTAAGAGAAAAGGACAATTCGTAATTACTTGTACTAATGAACCAGAGCAATTTGGGCTCATATTTAAGTGTAGTCATTCACCAGCTGTGTGACCTTGGTTAAGTCACTTAATATCTCTGAGCCTCAGTTTCCCTTTCTGATTTATTGGGAAAATAAAGAAAAACCTGACTTGCAAGGATTGGTAAAGATTAAACTGATGTTTAGGAGAGACTTTATCAAACTGCTGGTGCTCAATAAATGGTAAGTATTATTGATAATAACATTATTGCTACTGATTGATTTGTTATTGATATTTCTGGGCTGAGAAAGCATAGCTCAATTCAAAATCTCAGATAATGGAGAGGAACCAGATTGTTGTAAAAAGAGCTTGATCCGGAGTTAACCCAAGCTCTGATGTAGCTTCCCGTCATGACCTTGAACAAATCACTTTATAACTCTCTGGTGTGCTTTGCCCATTTGAAAACTGGGGACAGTAATATCTGACTCACGTTATCCTGTAAGAATTGAAGAAAAAAATTATGCATGATAGTATCAAGCACAGTGCAGTAATTATAACCACAGCTACACTTGCTGAGTTCAAAGCCTGACTCCTATACTTACTAGGTGGTGAACTTAGGCAAGTTATCTAACCCATGTGCCTGTGTTTCCTAATCTGTAAGGAAGAGATTATAGTAGTCCCTACCTTATAGTATCATTTGAGGTTTAAATGAGTTAAGATATGTAAAGTGCTCAGTGCCTGGCATATATAAGCACTACATGATGACTATTATTACTATCATTATAACTGCTATGATCAACTAGGCCGCCTCTGTCAGAAAGTCTATAGACTACTTTAGAAAACCATTTTTAATGTCTTCCTCTCCCACCTACATTAAGTGAATGAGGTCTTTAAAAGAGAAAGAGAGCAGGAGAAAGAACCTCATCCATCGCCTGAAATTCCCTCATGGGGAATGCTTTTCCATCTCCTGCTCAGTGACACCACCTAGAGCCCCCTCCATGGCTCCAGCAGCAGGCCTGCCAGAGAGCTGAGCAGATGTTTCTGCTTTTGAGGCCCAGGCATCTCCTCTTTTCCAGGAGCACATGCCAGCACAGTTCGCTATCTGGAAACCCGCTGCTTCACAGTAGGGCTGAGGACTAAACTGGTACTTTACTAGAAAAGGGTAATAAAGCAATTTGAATTGCTTTTCATCCTCCTTGCTCTTAACAGCTTTTAGGTTCAGATGAGACCCATCAATTAATCCTGCTTCAGAGCTACACGAATGGAGTGTTTTCCAGCCTCTGAATAGGACATGGGCTCATAACAGAGATGTTCCAGGGCCTTCCTAGGAGTACCAGCCTGAGGTGAGCCAGGCGGCCCGGGCTGAGGTGAGCAGAGGTGCCCACTGGGGGCGGGGCCCTAGCCCTGCAACTGGGCTGACGCTCCAGGTGCTAATGAATCACCTCTGCCTCAAAAGTGAAGTGTACCTGTGCTTCTGCTTTGCACGTTTTTCTCCTCGGACACTCACTTCCTTCATTTCCAAGTTTCAGTCTGGGGGAGTTAATAAGGTAGGGATGAAATCATGTGGATGAAAACTGATGTGCAAACAAGAAAAAGAACTATGTCTTTTTTACTGACCAATGGTAAAATGGTTTGTGTGGAAGCTTCTTCCCTTACCTTGAAGGATTCCTCACCCACCCCAGCATCCCCAGGGCTGTGCCAGGCATACAGGGGCTTTCAGAGAATACCGCATGAATTGAATTAAAATGCAAATGAAATGAAATGACAACTTGAGGTGGGTAAAGGTTAGGGCAGGATTCCCTCCCACCTTCTCTTTATAACCATACACTAAATGTTCGGGGTTTTTTTTTTTAGAATTACCATAGTTACTTTTAAAATTTTAGGACCAAGAGACAAATAATTACTCCACAAGTGGAAGGTAACAGATTGAAAGTGATCAATGCAAGCAGATGGACTCATTGGCTCCCCTGCGAACAAATTGGTGATAGGACGAATCCGTGTTTTTCTCTAGTTGGGGAGTCAGTGTTGGGTATTTCTCTGTCTCAGCACAGATTTTTGCCAGGAGTTTTCTCAAGACCTCAAGCACAACCTGTTTAGACATTTTCCAGTTGTAATTTTTTTTTCTAGGCTGTTAAAAATATTGACTTTGACAGCTTTAGAATGATGGCCTCAAAATTGGAATAATTTACATTCTGGAATTAAGATAATTCAGGCATTTCTACTGGCAACGACAGTGTGTAGAAGCCAGTTATATAAATCCTGGATTTGAGGGGGACTGAGCCATTAGCATAGATTGGTCTGCTGTGGGTATTCAGAGCAGTCACCTTTCCATGTAAATGGATCTTTATGTCTCTCCTGAGCAGGCCCAGATTCTGAGCTATTTTCGGAGCTCCTTTCAGATCAGGTGATGTGGAAGAGGGTGGGTAAAGGACTTAGGCCACACTCCTGTTGCTGGCCTCTTGGTGTTCTGCAAGAGACATGGAAGGCCTGAGGAAGAATTCGAGCCACTGTCTGGCTGTGTGTGTTTACTCTAGATGTTCTCCCCTTTAAATCCTGGGTCTCAGCCCCAGGCAGTCAACATAGAAGGCATTCAGACTAGCTCAGTGTCCTGGCCTGGGCCCAGTGCTCTCTGCCAGATTCCAAACACACCTGCTAAACAGATTCCTTGCTCCTAGCACGCTGCTGACATTTTCAGCTGGAACCAAAGTCCCTCTCTTGGTCCATAGCATTCCTCTGACTGCTAACCGGATCATTTGTCCACCCCACTCCTCAAGAGCGTCTCCTAAATCCAAAGAAAAGCTGGTTCAGACCCCAAGGCTAGGGCTGGGAGATGATTGAGTGCTAATCGTTTTCTGGAGGGAAACACTAGAGCAAGAGCTTCCCACTTGAAGTTTCTCCTGGTCCTTCTTGGTACCAGGCGCATTCACACTTGTTAGATTTAGTCCTTTGCAAATGGCTTGAAGGTATCACCCACATTTAACATATGCAAGACCTCAGAGAAGCTCAAGAGCCTGCCCACAGACACCTGATGGTGACTACGTCAGATGGACCACAAGCCTTCGGTGGACAGTTCATCTGTCACTTCTAGCCTAGAGAGTGGTGACTGAGTCAGTATCTTCCATGGAATTTGGCAGGTAGGAGAAGCTCTAGAGGTGACAAGGGCCTTTTTCAAATATGTGTGTGAATGAGTTTGAGTTCAGATCAGTCACAGCATCACCGGCCTTTGGGATTTTATGATAGGAAGGAGAGTAAAATCTGCGTAACCTAGCTCTTTAACACCCAATAATTGCCTGAAACCCTTAAGTAAAAGGTATGATCAAATATATGGTGAATGTTTAAATTTAAAAATGTCTTATAGTAAAAGATGCATCGCCATTAATCCCCCTTAAAATACTCCTTCTCACTCTGAACACATCCCATCGTTCTTGCCACTTTCTGAAGCGGCCTGCAAGTCCTCTTTCGTGAGTGTCTTTAGTTGCACTGTTGTGGCTGCCTTGCTGTCCTGAATTGATTCGAAACATTCACCTTGCATGGTCATTTTGAGAAGTCACATGGTGCCAGGTCCAGGAATAAGGTGGATGAGGACCCACTCTAATGTTTTTATTTGACAGAAATTGCTGTACCAGAAGTGATGTGTGACATGGAGCATTGTCATGATGGAGGATGAAACCAATTGCTCATTTCTCAGACACTCATGATCGAGGACTTCCAGAACTGCTTCAGAGTGTGACAAGAATAATGGGATAAGTGCGTTCAAAGCAAGGGGAATTATTTTGAGGGAAATTAATGGCAATGTGTCTCTTATGTTATAAACATTTTAATTTAAACATTCACCATATTTTTTGATCATACCTTTTATGTCCAAATAGTTCTCAACTGGGGAGGATTTTGATCCTTGGGAGATATTTGGCAATGTGTAGAGGAATGTTTAGTTGTCACAGCTTGGGTGGGGTGCAGGTGAGTAGCAGAACCAAAATCATGGCTGAATATTCTACAATGCTCAGGGTAGCTACCCCTCCTCTGTACAATGAGGAAAGATCTGGCTCAAAATGTTAGTAGTGCCCAGGTTGAGAAACTTGATGTATAGGAAGGCAAGATGATAGGAACATATTATTGGAGATAACCTGGCCCACGTCTTTCACTGTTACAGATAGAAAAAAAAAAAAGGTAGCCTGAAATGGTGAAGTCACTAATTCATGCCCACACAACACAATTTTGATAGAGCTGGATCCAGACTCCACTTGATAGGGACACATGGAATAATGGAGTGAAAAATTGTAAGTGCAATGCATTTGTAGAAAAAGGTACAAGAAATATTGACAGCTACCACCAGGGTTAGTCACATTTATTCTGCATATATATGAGTAGTGGTAACACATACAAGAGGAACATTTTGCTCAGATATAATTCCTATTAAAAACAAAACAAAACAGTGTAAGTCATTGAGGGTACAGATAAGAAAATAAACTAGCCCCAACATTTCACAGCTAGTGAGTGGCAGAGCTTGGAATTAAACTCATATTCTTTAATTCACATCAAAAACAATTTTGACAATCAACTTGGGCCTTTGTTATTCACATGACTGAAGAAGTGATGAAGAAAGGAACTTGGTGCCCTTATATGTGAGAACCATAGGCTGTCCAAGCATCTTTTATTGTATTCCAGTTATCTGCATTTGATCGATTGAATCCACTGCTATGAAGGGTGCTGCATTTATTCATGCAGGCACTTCTGTTGGGTGTATAAATCGCTCTAAAATTTCTGAGAGATAATTAAGCACTATGTGTGAAGAGCCACCCTTTGATACAGTGATTTTACTCATTGGAATCTGTCCTAAGAAAACAATCAGAGCTGCAGATAGATTTATGTACAAAGATATTATGATAATCATAATGGCTGGGATTTATTGAGCTCATGCCATATGCCAGACTCTGTGTTAAGTGCTTCACATGCATCATCTTATTTACTCCTCATAACAACACTGCGAGGGGAGTAGTATTCTCATCCCCATTTATGCATGGGAAGATGAGACTTAGAGAGCTTTGGTAATTTGGCTAACATTGCTTGGCTACTACGTGATAAAGGGGATTCGAAGCCAGGCAGCCTGATTCACAGGGTTTCTTCATCTTAATGACTATGCAAAACTGACTGCAGGCAGTAAATCAACACTTTATTGGGAAAAATTGGAAGGAACCTGGATTCTAACATTAGTGTCCTTGGTTAGGTGAATTGTGACCTGTTCCCATCTTTTGGTACCTTGGCCTGGAAGTAACCTTGGGTAACAAACACACCAGGTGTAGACATGCTTAGAGGCTTTGCAGATAGCTCACACTTGGGAATAATGTTAGAGCTTAGCTGTGGTTATAGGAAGGAGAAGACCCTGGAAACCAGACTGAACTCAATTTGGATCATGGCTTGGCACATCCTAGAAGTTCAGCTTTTGGTGAGTCACTTTTCCTTTCCCCTAATGAGGAAGTCACATTAAACAGGGAAGTTGCATCATATGCTTCGTGGGGTTGCTGTGTGGAATACTCGACTTGCAGAAGTGCTTAGTGGCATGCCGTAGGGACTCACTAAGTGTAAGGCCACTGGAATGGGGCAGAGGTGGCCCTCTCTCTTGGGTGTGGTGCTGAGGAGCCAGGCTTGCTGTTTGAGGAAAGTGGATCACCAGCCGTGCTGTGGATGAGGAAGTACAGGGAAGCTACCTGAGACTCCTGCATTCTTATGACCAAGTCCCGTGAGCAGCTTCAGAACAAAGTCAATAAGACAATTGGCTGTAGGACTCTACACAAGCAGCAAAAACAGACTCTGGGCAATCCCGAGACCTGAAAGAAAGAGATCTTTCTTCCACAGGGACCCCAGCAGGTCTCTCGGACCCAGTCCAGCTGTGATTTTGAGCTGGGGAAGCTTGGGGCGGCTCCTGACATTGGGGAGCTGCCTGGGACTTCTGCCCCACACCAAAGCTGCTGGTCCCCAGCTCCTGAGAGTGAACATGGGGGTGCTACTGCAGTGACTCATCAGCCCCAGAATAATCTCTGCTTCAGAGGTGACTCAGCTTGGGAAAGGCCAGAGCTGGTGGCCCCTGATCACAAGGGTTTGACTCACAAAGTGTAAGAGCATCAGGAAGCCTTGAAGGTAAGTCACCTCAGCCGGCTCCTCCACTGAGGCCACAGAGAGGCACGGGGACATGTCTAATGTCCAGTCAGCTACTGACTGTTAGTGCTAGAACGCCCTCCCAGACACTGCTGGCTTGGAGTCCAAAAGAGTTGTTTTCTTCTAGCACCTTACAGTTTATTTGTAATCTTGGAGGATCTATTTATTGAACGATGTGTCTTCCACATTTAAGGAGCTTACAGACTTCTGTACACTCAAAATGTGTACGATGCACACAAAGAAGGATGTATCCACACTGTCAACAAGGACTGGCAATTCCAGTCCAAAAATGTCTCTTGAATCCATTTTCTAGTCTCTAGATATACTTTTTTTTTTTCTATTCTCTAGATATACACTTTTCTGGATCTTTGCAAGTATCCAACCGGTTTGCCTATCCTCATTCATTGTTTCTCTCTTCGGACCTTCCATCAACCCTGCCACCAGAGTTATTTTTCATGGAAATTTCTCTATGGTTCTATTGTTAACTGGGCATAGTCAACCATCTTTGAAGGGCACCTTCAAAGCCTTTTATAATCTGAGCCCAACCTCCCTAGCCAGGTTCCCGTCTAACAATTCTGCCCACCCATGCATGGTACACACCTGTCACATTGAACGAGTTGCAATAGCTGCTTCATACCTCCATGCTTTCCCCCCCTCAGTGTTCCCTCTACCTGGAGGGTCTATCTTTTGTGTCCCAACCCAGAAAACTTTGCCTCATCCTTTGACCATAGCTCAAACATCACCGTCTTATGAAACCTTCCCTCAGATTCCTTCCAGGCAAAACCGATCGCCCTCCAGGGCTCTGCACACACTTGTGTTTCATGTTATATTGAAGTAGAGTTCATTATTTGCCTGACTTTCCAAGAAGGCTGTTGAGTAAGCATTTTCACAGCATGAACTATGTTTATTTCATCCACTCCCAAGTTCTAGCATAGGGCCTAACATAGAATAAGTAGTCAATAGTGTTTTCTGATTGAATAAACTATGTACTGAATTCACATAAATAAAATTATTTTTTGCTCGTTGGTCATCCCGTTCAGCAAAATATTCACCAAGATTGGAGGGCATGTTTGGGATATTCTGAGTTAAAGTATAGCCAGACAGGACATAGAAATTTACATAAATAGAGAAAATGCAGTGATTTTCAATATAAGCCCCAAATAAAAATCATAGCAGAAGATGCTTTGAAATGCAGGTGTGATAGAGAAATGGAGGTGCCATTCAGGTAGGGACTGCACACTTAGAGTGAGGGGTGATGCAGGCTTCTTTAGATAATGAAGACGTGATGATTTCCCAGTGCAGTACCAGGGAGGCTAACTAGAAGGCAACAAAGCGTTTAAGTAAGTCTGATGAGTGACGAAGAGTTGGTTGTAACACAGTGAGCTACAGACAGTCAGTGTGGGAGAGCTTGTCCTTTATCAAGGGTAGTTTCTTGAAGTAGCTAAGCCTTGAGACAGACACCCCTCCACCACCACCACCAAGCATGGACCAAGTAGTTAGTCCCTTGTGGCTTGGATGTAACCTGATTTACGGGTGGTGAATCTGACCTCCAGCACTTTAGACTTTTATGTTTAGGACAGTATCTTGTAGGGAGATTTGAAGCTCTTGAGCCTGACTATGTTCAGGGGAGAAATGAAAGCTAGGAAGTTTCAAACAGCATTTTCTTAGAGCTCAACTCTGACCCTCAGGTGAGTTAATGGATAATGAATTCTTTCAAATTCTGATTCTTGTCATCCACCAATATTTCATATCTGCCCATAAGAGATGTGGAAATGGGTGTGGAAGACATAGATGAGAAATGAACCCATTACATTTTTAAAAATTATGATATTAAGAATAGTCTCATCCCTAGAACTAGACCCGCTGCATTTGTGGAGGCCCAGACAACCAACGGATAACTTGTAGATGGGTTCAAGTCTGTGTGGGAAAGGTTTCTACATGATGGTGGCAGTGGTTGGCAATGGGAAATAGGGAACAATAAGAAAGAAAGAAATCAGACAGAACCTCCAAAAAAGATGCTTTGTTCTCCATTTGGCTGACTCCCATCTCAGAAAGAGCTCTAGATGGAATATAAAGGGAGAGAATGTATTATATTATGGAACTAATGGTCCAATCTTTAATAAATTGAATGATTGTATTATAAATAATATATAACACATAAAGTAAAAAATGCTTATTCTGTAGACTTGTTTATTCAGCTGCTAAGATATATATTCTGGGCCACTTTCTCTTTTTCCCATTAAAAAATCCATTTTATTTAAAAACATACAACATCCTTGTGACATAAATTCTGATATTTTCAGAAATGTGAAACATGATGAAAATAGAGAGGTTCTCTATAAAGGCTTAGCAAGCCAGCTGGTTAATATTTAGCTAAAAACAAAAACATAAACAAAGCAAAAACAAAAGAAAAAACAGTGCAAAGTGAGACTGTGTGTGTTTGGGGTGGGATGGAATTCAGAAGTATAAATTCTAGTTCCCTGACTTTCATTAATTAGCTGCGTTACCTTGGATAAGTCGGTCCTAAACCTCTCAGACCTACCCCATTACCTTATTTTGACGAGAGGATCACAAAATTCCTTTCTTGATCACTGGGGAAAATATAGAGTAGCACTCAATGCCTGGAAAGGTCTTCACAATTCATCTTTTATAATCTCTTGTCCCAAATAAACACCAAATGCCCACCGTGCTGCTTAGAGGTGTTTCTGGCACTTTTCTTAAAAGATCACCAAGAAAAGAGAATCTATAACTTGCCTTCCCACTTCAGTCCATTCATTCCATCCATCTCCGTTCCCCCCCCCCCCCCCCCCCCCCC
>PVKE010040185.1:0-14668 GCA_004027555.1 Craseonycteris thonglongyai
TATATATATATATATATATATATATATATATATATATATGTGTGTGTATATATATATGTGTGTGTGTGTGTATATATATATGTGTGTGTGTATATATATATATGTGTGTGTATATATATACACACACATATATATATATAATTATGCTATAATGTGGTTGTCAACTACCTTTTAAATAATGTTTGGTCACTTTAACATCATTTTGTGTTATTTACTGAATGCCTTCAGTCAATTACAAGGTAGTTCATTGATTTTTGGGTTTAAAAAATATATATATACAAGTATATAAAACGCCTAAGAGGTTCATGCTCTGAGACTTCACATTAAAAAGCCAACTTAAACTTTTTTTTTAATTTTATTTTATTGTATTTGAGAGAGACAGAGAGAGACAAAGAGAAGGGGGAAGACCCAAAGCAGTCTCTACAGTTGCACATCATCAGTTTTTGACATGGGTTCATTCCACACAGGTGGGTGGGGGCCACGCAGGGCAGAAACTGGGCTGGGAGCCTCCAGCATGGGGGGCATGCCCCCTCGAGCCAGGGGCAGAACCGGGGTGTGAGAACGGAACTGGGAGCCTTCCACATAGGAAGCACACCCCAGTTAAACATATGGGTTCACACAAGTCGGGGCCAGGATTCAATCCATGGTCTCTGGGGCTGCAAAGCACAAGCTTAACACGCTGAAACATCCCAGCTTCCCCAAACTTTCTTATGGAAGCAGATACAAACATTCAGAATGCAATTATACAAAATTACCAGTATGTTTTGGGATCTCAATATTTGTACGCCCATATTGTAAGAATCTTAACATTCACTGATTGGTAATAAAGATAAAATTAGCTTTAGAGTACTTGGATAGTATTAGAATTCATAAAAAGACTCTAATGAGGAACTCTAATAAGCAGTAATTAAACCTTCTCTTTCCTTCTCCTCACATATAAAGTATTTTTCAAGTTTTCAATTTGTTATGCTTAAAGCTATTGGAACTAGGCCCTAATACACTCCAAGTATTACTTAAATCTGTATCTTCTGCCCTCCACTTCCTTCTATGCTCCAGTCTAAATGGACAGTAGTATAGTACCTGGAAGTACCACAGATAATTAAAAGTCACCAAATTTAACATTAAATTAATTAAATCACATACTATTTTCCTTCTATACTCTGTACATCAACCATTAATCCATGATAGAGATCCTGGAGTTACTCAGAATCCTTCTATTACTACCCAAGATATAATCAACCATTGTCAATTCTGTCATTTAATAATCTTCCTAATCTCTCCCTTACTTCTCTAAACATTGTCTATCTCCTCTTTAAATCAAGCTTACATATTTGACTTATAAAGCTTTTTGTACTAAAAAGAACAATATAAGATTTATTAATTTGGTGTTAAATTTAGTGAATTTGAATTATTATATTATCTAGTAATCTCAATCTTTGCTTTGAAGTCTTCTAGGGTTTTGCAGTGACTGGAGATTGAGATTAAAACCTTGAACCGGGGAAGTGAGGATGGCTCAGTGGGTTAAGGGCTCGTCTTGCATCCCCGGGGTCCGAGGCTCAAATCCCAGCCCCGACCTATTCGAACCCATATGCTGAACTGGGACAAACTTCCCATGTGGGAGGCTCCTGGTTCGCCCCCCCAGCTCACGGGGGCATGCTTCCTATGCCAGAGGCCCCTGGCCTGGTTCCCGCCCTGGGTGGCCCTTGTACAACTATGGAGACTGCTCTGGGTTCTCCCTCTTCTGTCTCTCTCTGTCAAAAAACAAAAACCACAAAAAACAAAAAAACTTGAATAGCACATAAAGCAGATCTCATTGTTTCCCGTTTACCATTACAACTTCTCCCAAAACTATTCTTCATCCCTTCACCCATGTTTACCCTGTAGCCTTATTCAGAGAGCTAAACTGAAATATGATTCTCTAAAATATGCCTTGTTGTTTTTCACATTTCCAGGCTTTATAAATGTTCTGCTCCTGTAGGCTAGAGTCCAGGGGTGGCGAACTTTTTGGCGATTGAATGCAAAAGTTTATGAAATAAGAGCATACTCGCTCGACTCGTGTGCCAACCCATCGAGTGAGATAGAGGTATTGATTATTTTTATGTCTATAAGAGCATAAACAATAATTTTTTAAATGGTATTCACAGCTCCGTGTGCCAAAATAATTGCTCCACGTGCCACTTTGGGCACGCGTGCCATAGGTTCGCCACCCCCAGGCTAGACTGTCTTTTCCCACCTTATTAAATCCTAAAATCCACTGAGAGTCAGCTCAAATAACCAAAACCTTGCAAAAACTAGAATTACTTTCTCCCTCATCTGTTCTACCCTACTATTGTGTATATGTTTCAAAATGCTGCAGAGTATTCATTGGTCTCTTTTCCCAAACTAAGATGAGTTCCTCAATGTCAAAGCTAATGACACATCTTTACTATGTTTCAGATGCATCTGGTAAATACTTAGTAGAAAAACTCTGATCTTACGAAGCTTACTACCTAATGAGAGTGACAGGTAAAGTGCTAACATACTGTATGAACAGAGAGGTCTTCCTTGTACCTGAGTTGATATCTGAAGAATTATAAGAAGTTGAGGTGGAAGGGATAGTTGTATGAATATGAGAAACTAAAAGTCTAGAATTGCTGACACATAGAAAGCCATGTGGATAGAACGAGATAAGAAAGAACATGAAAAAGTGACATTTTCATTCTCAGTCTTATAAACCAAGTTAGAGATTTGTATCTTCATTCTAAGAATATAAATTTGTAAAGGATTTTAAATAGAAGATAAATATGACCAGAAAAAGAAACTTTAAAAAAATGTATAATAAAATATTAACACTGGTTATCATCTCTGGGAGAAATTATTTCCTTCTTTTTTTTCTATAATTTCCAAATTTTCTACAATGAGTATCATTACTTTCTCATAAGAAAAAAATATTATAAAGTTTTAAACAACTCAGTAGACTTACGGTAAATAAAACTAATACTTTTTGAAAAAAGTTTAATTCTTAAAAGTAGTTCCAAATTTTCTTTGCTGTTTTTATTCATGTCTTCATCAGTTCATTAAATAAATATATGATATGTGCCTGGCACTATTCTAGGAGCCAGATATAAAAGGATGAAGAAGATAACCTATATATGATCTGAGTCCTCACAAAGCTTCTATTAAGACACAGAGTAGGGAACAGGCATTGAACAATTAATTAGAAGGACGTTGAGTACTGCAAAGAAAAAGAGTGGACCATTCCGAAATATACGAGAAGTTAATCTACTCTAGGAGTTGAGAAAAGGCTTCTCTCAGAAAGAAATATGAAGTTGCAATTCAGATGAAAAAGACTGACAGTTTCTGAAAAGACTGCAAACCAACATGGACGGCTATCTCCCTCCAAACTAACCTTTAGTGTGCAACAACAACAAAAAAGGCACAGGCTGACAAAATTCCTAAAATTACCATAACATACATAATACCATAGCATAAATCTGTGCAAACTACGACCAACTTTTGGAAAGACAGATATGTCCAAGTGTGGATAAGAAACTAAAGCTGTCTAGATCAGAGGAAAGCTGGGGGCCATGAGTGAGGGATAAGTTGGGAAAAAGACTTCTATGTGGTATCCATATTTCTCCTTGATTCTGGCCTAGGCTGATCATTGTTTACCAGGCAACCACTGTAAAGCAGAAAAACAACATAATCTTGAAATCTTATTAATTTTAAAGTGAAATAATTCTAAATAGTCTGACAAGTAATTTAGCATTAGCTCACTGTTATGTAGATCAAAAACATTAGGAGAAATCAGACCAAAAAAGACAAACATCACTACATTTTCACAAATAATGTGTAGTATTAGATTATCTATGTATCATTGTAATTTTCTATGCTCAGAAAATTTAATTTTGGGCATAGGCTATGTTGAAACAATTTCAATGTAACATAAACTAAGTAATAAAAAACTTTAATCATAGAAATTTAAAAAATTTCAAAGAAGAGACATGTTTAATACCATTATCAATACAGTCACAGTGTTTCTAAATATGTACCATAAGAGTTGAATTTATTATCCTTTCAGTTATATTAATATTAATAGTTAAATATTTCTGCTTCATGTGATGGGAAGTAATAAAAATATGAGCACTGAATAATTACAGATATACTATTATAGAAATGATTGGTAATGAAATTCTATTCAGAATGTTTATCGAAGATTATCACTCTAGAGAGGAAATCATTTAAAAACAGGCCTCAACTACTGTGGGCCTCAATCTTTTACATTAGAATTTATTACTAACTACCCAGTAAATGATTTTCTCAGAAAACTGTTTACTAGCCTTCCCAAAAGATTATAAATTACTACAGAGCAGAAACCATGTCTTCATTCTCTACACCTTACTATGTACACATGCTTTATAGAAAGGACTCAGTAAATATTCACTGAATAAAATATTCTGAATTAAAGAATCCTTGAAAGTCACATAAATCTGGTAGGTCAGAACTTCAGTAGCCCATTCGATTTCCTTTCCACTCTGATAATCAGTTAAAAAACGTCAGAAAAAGTTACTTCCGACCAATTGCTGCCACTTTTAATTCACTCTCAGTTTTTTAGAGCTGTACCTTTTTATTGTTTTCCTGAAATAATTTCAGGATAAGCATAGTTTACTGTTTTCATAAGGGTCTTCTGATGTTTGCCCACGAAGAACAAATCTCAATAACCAAAAATATATATGAGGGCTGTCCAGAAAGTATCCATGTAACTGTTCCCATTGAGTTGACAATGAATGGATTTTTCTGGACAGTCCTCATAGTCATATAGTTGTTATAATACCACAATTTTATCTCACATTAAGTCTTAAACCCAAATGTAACTTTAGCATTAAAAATTTCCCAAAGTAAGTCAAATCTGAATCTACATTAACCCAATGAATACCACTTGCCCCACGCTTCTGATTCCCTGTGACCCACCCCACCCAAATCTAGTACGGCATGAAGTTCTTTCAGCCACTGAGCCTTACTGACAGCTAGCAGGTGGCGGCAGGCTTATGGGTGTCCTGGACCTTTTGCTGAGCTGACCCAGGCCTGATACTTGTAACAGTCAGCCTTGATTCACAGCATGGCCTCTCCCATGCACCTCCAGGCTTAGCACAAACGTTGACCAATTGTAGGTCATGTTGTAGCTCCTACTTGGTAGCCCCTGACCAGTCACAAGCAGCAGCCAACTTTGGCCTGCACAAGAGTCCCACCAGAGGCCACAGAACCAACACAACTGGTGGCCAGCTTCAAACCAGAACCAGAGACCATGTAATTGATTAGCTCCATAAATGGCATATCCAAAGAGTGGTCTCCTCAAGCACCACAGCCCTCATGGAATAAATTCCGTTATGTGGGGTCAACCCAGCACAGCAGCACAGATGCTGTGGTCATGGCCAATTCTACCCACTAATGTGCCAACAGCAATCAAGGCTCAACTACAAGAGGAAGGCACACATAACCCACAGAAGGGGCACTCCAGGGAGACTGTGTCACTGGGCCCAAAAGAGAAACTATTAATACATAAGCCCACTCTGTCAAAACTAGGAGACATAGAAGATCTACCTAATACATAGTAACAAACACAGAGAGGCAGCCAAAATGAGGAAACAAAGAAATACATCCCAAATGAAACAACAGAGAAAACTTTCAGGAAAAAAGAGCTAACCAAAATACAGAGCTAACCAGATACAGAGTTCAAAACACTGGTTATATAAGAATGCTCAATGATCTCAGAGAGTACTTCAACAAAGAGATAGTAAGCATAAAAAAAACAAACAAACCATAAAACTATAAAAAAGAACCAGTCAGAAATGAAGAATAACTAAAATGAAGAATACACTATAAGTAATCAACAGTAGATTAAATGAAGCAGATTATCAAACCAGAAATTTAGAAGACAAGGTAGCAGAAAACACCCAATCATAACAGCAAAAAGAAAAAAGAATCTAAGAAAATGAGGACAGTGTAAGGGACCTCTGGGACAAATTAAGCATAACATTTGCATAATAAGGCTACTAGAAGAAGAGAAAGAGCAAGAATTGAAAACCTATTTGAAGAATTAATGGCTGAAAACTTCCCTAACCTTGTGATGAAAATAGACATACAAATTCAGGAAGTGCAGAGATTCCCAAACAAGATGAACCAAAAAAGCCCATACTGGGGAAGCCAGAACAGATCAGCGA
This sequence comes from Craseonycteris thonglongyai, assembly GCA_004027555.1. NCBI lineage: Eukaryota > Metazoa > Chordata > Mammalia > Chiroptera > Craseonycteridae > Craseonycteris > Craseonycteris thonglongyai. The sequence continues at coordinate 6,201 of PVKE010040185.1, forward strand.
GTTGAATGCTCGCTTTGCAGCCCCAGCCTGTGCGGACCCATATGTTGAACTGGGGTGTGCTTCTATGCGGGAGGCCCCTAATTCGGTTCTCATCCCCCCACCCCCATTCAAAACCTGGCTCCAGGGAGCGTGCCTCCCATGTGGGAGCCCCCAGCCCCGTTCCCGTCCTGTTTGTCCACCCCCTCCCACCCCACCCCCCATGTGGAACAAAACCATGTCAAAAACTGATGATGTACAACTATGGAGACTGCTCTGGGCTCTCCCCCTTCTCTCTGTCTTTCTGTCTCTGTCTCTCTCTGTCTCTATCAAAAACAATAAAATAAATCTTTTTTTTTTAAAGCCCATACCATAACACATCATAATTAAAACACCAAAAGTTATAGACAAAGGAAGAATCTTAACAGCAGCAAGACAAAAGCAGTTAATTACCTTCAAAAGAGCTCTCATAAGACTATCAGTTAATTTCTCAACAGAAACTTTAGAGACCAGGGGGATTGGCAGGAAATACTCAAAATGATGAAAATAATGGAACTAAAAACAAGACTCTCTAGCAAGGCTATCATTTAAAAGTGAAAGAGAGAGCAAGCTTCCCAGAAAAGTAAAAACTAAAAGATTCATTATCACCAACCAGTATCACAAGAAATGTTAAAGAGATGTCTCTAAGAAGGGGGGAGGGGGAAGTACATAAATATGAATACTAAAATAACAGTAACTACACAGCTATCAACAATCCCTTTAAATGTAAGTGGATTAAATATTCCAATGAAAAGATGTAGGGTAGCTGAATGGATAAGGAAACAAAACTGATACTCATGCTGTCTACAAAAGACCCACTTCAGATTGAAAGACACACAGAGACTAAAAGTAAAGGGATGGAAAAAGATATTTCATACAAATGGAAACAAAGAAAATGTTGGATGAAACAGACTTTAAAATAAGGGTTATAATAATAGACCAAGGACATTTGATAATGATAAAGGGGTCAATCTCATAAGAAGAAATAACCCTTGTAAACATTTATGCACCTAACACAGGAGCACCTAAAACCATAAAGCAAATATTAACTGACATAAAGAGAGAGATTCACAGTAATACAGTCATAGCCGGGGACTTTAACAACCCATTAACATCAATAGATAGATCTTCAAGACAGAAAATCAACAGGAAACAGCAGCTTTAAATGACACACCAGACTAGATGGATTTAACTGACATTTTTAGAGCATTTCACCCCAATCACCAGAATATATTTTCTTTTCAAGTGCACATGGAACATCCAAGATAGACCACATGATGGCCACAAAAATAATCTCAATAAATTTAAGAAGATTGAAATCATACCAAGCATCATCTCAAACCACAATGGTACAAAACCAGAAATTAATTACAAGAAAAAAAACTAAAAACCACATAAATACATGGAAGCCAAATAACATGCTACTAAACAATGAATGCACTAACAAATGAGATCAAGAAAGAAATCAAAAGATACCTTGAGACAAATAAAAATGAAATACAACGACCCAAAATTTATGGGACACAGTGAAAAAAGTCCTAAGAGGGAAATCCATAGCAACACAGATCTACTTCAAGAAACCAGAAAAATCTGAAATAAACAAATCTAACCGTACATCTAAAGGAAATAAAAAATAACAGCAAATAAAGCCCAAAGAGACTAGAAGAAAGCAAATAATAAAGGTCAAAGTGGAAATAAACAAAATAAAGTCTTAAAAAAAAAAAAAAAAAAAAAAAAAAAAAAAAAAAAAAAAAAAAAAAAAAAAAAAAAAAAAAAAAAAAGATCAATGAAACAAAGAGCTGGTTCTTTGAAAAGATAAATAAAATTGATAAATCTTTAACCAGATTCATCAAGAAAAAAAGAAAGAGGAGCCAAATAAGTAAATCAGGAATGAAAGAGAAGTGACAACAAACAATAAAACTACAAAGAATTATAAAAAAAAAATTCTACAATTAATAGGCCAACAAATTGGACAATCTGAGAGAAATGAATAAATTTCTAGAAACATACAATCTTCTAAGACTGAATCAAAAAGAAACAGAAAATCTGAACCAACAAATTACTTACTAATAAAATCGAATCAGTTAAAGAAAACACTCCCAACAAACAAAAGTCCTAGACTGGGTAGAATCAACAGGTGAAATTTTTTTTTAAACATGTATTTTATTGTATGAGAGAAGGAGAATGAGGATGTGAGTGTGTGTGAGAGAGAGAGAGAGAGAGAGAGAGAGAGAGAGAAGAGGGAGGGCCCAGAGCAGTCTCCATATTTGCTGTACAATATTAGTTGTGACATAGTTTCATTCCACACAGGTGGATGTGAGCCATTCAGGACAGGAACCAAAATGGGGGCAGTTCAGCATATGGGTTTGCACAGGCCAGGGCCAGGATTTCATCCCTGAACCTCAGAGTTGCAAGGCAAATGTTCAACCTGTTGAGCTATCCCAGCATCCCCACAGAGGTGAATTTTACCAAACATTCAAGAAAGAAATAACACCTGTTCTCAAACTATTCCAAACCATCCAAGAGGAGGAAAGACTCCCAAACTAATTTTATGAGACCACCATTACCTTGATTCCAAAACCACACAAAGACTTTAAAAAAAATAATAATAATAATACAGATGGATATCCATTATGAACATAGACACAAAAACCCTCAAAATAATACCAGCGAACTGCATTTAGCAGTATATTAAAAAGATCATACACTATGTTCAACTGGGATTCATTCCTGGTATGCAAGGTTGGTTCAATATACTCAAATCAATTAATGTGATACACCGCATAAAGAAAATGTAAAATAAAATCCTATGGTCATATCAATAGATGGAAAAAAAAAATCTGACAAAATCCAGCAGCCATTTTTGATAAAAACTCTAAGCAAAGTGGGAATAAAGAGAACATACCCCAACATAATAAAGTCCATATATTACAAACCTACAGCTAACATCATACTCAACAAGGAAACACTAAGAGAATTCCCCGTAACATTGGGAACAACACAAGAATGTCCACTTTCACCACTTTTATTCAACATAGTATTGGAAGTCCTAGCCACAGCAATCAGACAAGAAAAAGAAATTAGAGGCATCCAAATTGGAAAAAAAAGTAGTAAGACTGTCATTTGTGAATTACATGATACCATGAGAGAGAAACCCAAAGATTCCACAAAAAAACTACTAAAACTGATAAATGTTTAGTAAAGTAGCAGGATACAAAATTAATATTCAGAAATCAGTTGCATTTTTATATACCAATAATGATTTATTATATTTTAAAATCCCATTTAAAATTGCATCAAAAAATGTAAAATACCTAAAAATAAATTTTTAAAAGATTTATTTTGTTTTTTGACAGAGACAGAGAAAAAGGGGAGGGCCCAGAGCAGTCTCCATAGTTGTACATCAGGGGTGTCAAACTGGCGGCCCCCAAGGTAATTTTTTGTGGCCCACAATACTTTGAAATAAAATGAAAATAGAAAAAATTGTTATGAAGAAAATAGCGCTTAGGGGAGATCGAGGCAATACCGTACACACAATTCCCTCGTTAACCCTTTAACTACTGAAGACGAGTATACACGTGACCCAGTGCCTTTCCTGGGGGCCTGTGGGTGTGTATAAACGCGCTGACTCAGTTCCGGCGATGTTTGTAAATGTGATGTGGCCCGCGTGAATCTTGCCTGTTGCACCAAATGGCCCGTGTTTTAATTGAGTTTGACACCCCTGTTGTACGTCATCAGTTTTCATCATGGTTTCATTCCACACAGGTGGGCGGGGCTGTGTAGGGCAGGAACTGGGCTGGGAGCCTCCTGTATGGGAGCCATGCCCACTCAAGCCAGAAGCCAAACCAAGGGGTAAGAACCAAACTGGGGGCCTTCCACATGGAAAGCACACTCCAGTTCAGCATGAGTCCACATGGGCCGGGGCCTGGATTCGATCTTCCATCCCCGGGGCTGCAGAGTGAGCGCTCACCTGCTAAGCCATCCTGGGTTCCCCACCAAAAATAAATCTAACCAAGGAAGTAAAAGACTTCTATTCTGAAAATTACAATACACTGAAAAAAAAAAAATTAAGATACAAATAAATGAAAGCATATACCATGTGCACTGATAGAATTAAGATTGCTAAAATGTCCATACTATCCAAAGCATCTGTAAATTCAATGCAATTTCTATCTAAATAACAATAATATTTTTCACAAAATTAGAACAAGCCTAAAATTTATATGGAACCATAAAAGATTCTGAATAGACATAGCAGTCTTAAGAAAGTAGAACAAAGTTGGCGGTATCAAAATACCCCATATCAAACTATCCTACAAGTCTATAGTAATCAAAACAGCATGATACTGGAATAAAAATAGACACATAGATCAATGGAAATGAATGAAGAGCCCAGAAATGAACCCACACCTATATGGCCAAGTAACCTATGACAAAGGAAGCAAGAATATACCATAAGGGAAAGACAGTCATTTCAACAAATGGTGTTAGAAGAACTAGACAGACACATGTAAAAAAACAAAACAAAAAAAAACACACACACAATGAAATTAGACCACCTTCTTATAACATCTATAAGAATAAACTGAAAATGGATTAAATAAAGACTTATATGTAGGACCTAAAACCACAAAACTCCTAGAAGAAAACATAAGTAGTAAACTCTGTGACATTTTTCTTAGTAATATTCTTTCTGATATATCTCTACAGGAAAGGGAAAGAAAAAAACAAAAAAACAATGGGACTACATCAAACTAAAAAGTTTTGACACAGCAAAGGAAATCATCAACAAAATGAAAAAACAATTTACTGAATGGGAGAAGATATTCACCAATGATACATCTAATAAGGGGTTAATATCCAAAATTTATAAAGAACACATGCAATTCAACACCAAAAAAACCTAACAATCCAATTTTAAAAAATGGACACAGGACATGAATAGACATTTCCCCAAAGAGGACATACAGATGGCCAATAGACATATGAAAAGATACTCACCATCACTAATAATCAGAGAAATGCAAATTAAAACCACAATAAGATTATCACCTCACACCTGTGAGAATGGATATCATCAATCAAAAAACAGTTGGGAAGCTGGGATGGCTCAGTGGGTTGAGCGCTCACTTTACAGCCCTGAGGACCGAGGATCTAGTCCGGGCCCCTGTCCATGTGGACCCATATGCTGAACTGGGGAGTGCCACCAGTTTGGGGTGAGACCCCGGCCCAGTTCCTGCCCTGTGTGGCCCGGCCCCACGCCCACCTGTGGAATGAAACTACGTGGAAAAACAAATGATGTGCAACTATGGAGACTGTTCTGGGCCTTCCCCCTTCTCTCTGTCTGGGTCTCTGTCTCTGTATCTCTCTCTCTCTGTCAAAACAATAAAAAAAAAACAGTAAATGGATACACAGACCAAAAGAACAGAATAAAAACCCAGAAATAAACTCATAAATATAGTGATAGATTATTTTCAAAAAGGAGCAAAAAATATACAGTGGGAATAAGAAAGCCTCTTCATTAAGTGGTGTTGGGAAAATTGGAAAACCACATGCAAAAGACTGAATCTGAACTGCGATCTGTCACCATATACCAAAATTAACTCAAAATGAATTAAAGACCTCCAAATAAGACCCGAAACAATAACCCACACAGAAGAAAACATTGGTACTAAAGTTATAGACCTGGGGTTCAGGGAGGAATTTATGAAACTAACTAACTTCAAAGGCAAGGGAAGTAAAAGCAAAAATAAATGAATGAGACTTTATCAAACCAGAAAGCTTCCACACAGCAAAGGGAACTATCAATAAAGCAAAGAGACAACCAATCAATTGGGCAAAAAGATTTGCAAATAATGTCTCTACTAAGTAGCTAATATCTAAAATATATAAAGAATTTGTACAACTCAACAACAAAAAACAAGCAATCCAATTAAAAAATGAGCAGAAGACCTAAAAGGTCACTTCTCTCATGAAGACACACAAACAGCCAATAGATATGTGAAAAAATGCTCAACATCACTAGCAATTAGGGAGATGCAAATTAAAACCACGAGATAGCACCTCACACCTGTTAGAATGGCTATAATCAACAAGACAAGGAATAACAAGTGCTAGAGAGGCTGTGGACAAAAAAGAACCCTCATATACTGCTGGTGAAAACACAAATTGGTACAACCACTACGGAAGGTAGTATGGAGATTCCTCAAAAACTTAGGAAAGAAACTGCAATATGACCCAGCAATCCTTCTGGGTATCTACCCAAAAAACTTGAAAACCTTAATCTGCAAAGATTATCTGTACCTGAATGTTGTATATACTTTTTCTGCTCAGAAAAATGTGCATGGGTATTCCCTTAAGCTGTTTTTCCAAAATAAAATCACTTCTCAGATAAAGCACCTCCTGAAATGCAAATAAAGAAGCTCTGAGGAGCTCTGGGAGGCAGGGAGGACACAGTAAGTATTGGTGAGGATGTGGGGAAAAGGGAACCCCCAAGCACTGTTGGTGGGATTGCAAATTGGTGCAATTGTGGTGATTTATGGAAAACAGTACAGAGGTTCTTCAAAATATAAAAAAATAGAGATACCGTATGACCCAACAATTCCACTCCTCGGTATTTATCTGAAGAAATCCAAAATACTAATTTGAAAAAATATACCAGGGCTATTTGTAAAGTATCCAGCTATGTACCCACTCTCATTATATTGACAATGGCAGAACTGAACTCTGGACGAGTCTTTTATGTACCCCCTATGTTCATTCCAGCATTATTTACCATAGCCAAGATATGGAAACAACCTTAGTGCCCATCAATACATAATTGAATAAAGAAATTGTGGTACATACATACCATGGAATTATACTCAGCCACAAAAAAGAATGAAATCTTAACATTTGTGACAATACCGGAAGAACTAAAGGACATTATGCTAAGTGAAGTAAGTCTGACATAGAAAGACAGATACCATAGGATCTCACTTATATGGTGGAAACTGAAGAACGAAATAAATGAACAAACAAAACAGCAACAGACTCATACATGCAGGGAAAAGTTGATGGTTGCATCATAGGAAAAGAGGGTTAGGGTTAGAGATAGGGTAAAAAAGGTGAGGATTAAGATGTACAACTTGGTAGTTACAAGAGTCATGGTGATGTATAAAGGAAAGCATAGGAAATATAATTAGTAAGATGGTAATAACTATGTATTGTGCCAGGTAGGTACTAGACTAATTGGGGGGATCATTTCGTAAATTATATAAATGTGTAACCACTATGCTATACACCTGAAACTAACATAAAATAATATTAAATGTAAACTATAATTGAAAAATTTTTTAAAAGGTGAAGGGAAATAAGAGATTCCCAGGTATAAAACAAATAAGTCACAGGGATGTAATGTACAGCATAGAGAATATAGTCAATCACATTGTAGTAGCACTGGATGGTGTCTAAAGGCTGCTGGACTAATTATGGTCATCACTTCTTTAGATATGTAAATGTTGAGTAACTATGGTGTATCCCTGAAATAATATGATCTTGTATGTTAGCTATATTTTAATAAAAATCTTTAAAAATAAACAAAGAAACGTTGCCCAAGGTATTCAGAAATTCCATAAAGATTTAGTATGTGGATTACATGTAAAGCTAAAAATATAAGAAATAGCCTGTAAGAGCTCAAAATCCATGTAACATCCTGGGAGTGTTCAATGATACGCATTTCTTTAATAAAACTACCAAGGTTTTTTTTAATAGTTCCTTCTACAAAGCTAGATTTAAGTGATTTTCAGCCTCAAAGTGTAAAAAGAGGGTATTATCAAAAAGATAATATTCTCATTCACCCAGATTTGAATTGTATAACATTTTCAACTATTGAGATGTGCTTGACAAAAATAAGACCTGTATATAAAGTAGGGAAAAAAAACATTGGGTGGAAGAGGAGGGAGAGTAGAATAACTGGACAATATATACTACAAAAAAATGTAATATTTTTTGGAAGTTCTTATTTAAAGATTAAATAAAATAGGCAGACTTGTTCCATACTTTTAGCAAAGTCTAAGTCAAGCAATTAAAGCAGATAAATAACTTATTAACACATTGTGATTATTTTCAGTTTCAATTAGTCTTTTAAAAAATTAAGCAGTTGCCAGAAAGGACGCTCAGGTTTCAATGTTTTTATATAGTCCTTCATTCTGAATAAACAATAACAACAAAAACAATCAAAGAATACCAATAGGGCAGAACACTGTAAAAGGAGAAAAAAATAATAAACATACGTTTAAATGTAACTCCTCAAATCTTTTTGTGTACTACCCAATATTCAGCGTCCTCAGTCATGAATAAATTCAAATATATTTGAAAATAACTGCAAATTTCATAGCATGGAAAGTTACAATAAATGAAAAGCATTTTAAATTAAATGCATCACTTCTTACTTTTAGACTACATGTATATAT